>CAUYPK010021837.1:0-63778 GCA_963574355.1 Loris lydekkerianus
CAAAGCAGTATATAATTTTAATGCAATTCCTATTAAAGCTCCATTGTCATATTTTAAAGATCTTGAAAAAAATAATACTTCACTTTATATGGAATCAGTAAAAACCTCAAATAGCCAAAACATTCCTCAGCAATAAAAACAAAGCAGGAGGAATCACGTTACCAGACCTGAGACTGTACTGTAAATTGATAGTGATCAAAACAGCATGGGAATGGCACAAAACAGCATGGGAATGGCACAAAAACAGAGAAGCAGATGACTGAAATAGAATAGAGAACCACGAGATGAATCCAGCTACTTACAGTTATTTGATCTTTGATAAGCCAATTAAAAACATTCAGTGGGGAAAAGATTTAGTATTTAACAAATGGTGCTGGGTGAACTGGCTGGCAACCTGCAGAAGACTGAAATTGGACCCGTACCTTTCACCATTAACTAAGATAGACTCTCATTGGATTGAAGATTTAAACTTAAGACATGAAACTATAAAAATACTTGAAGAAAGTGCAGGGAAAACTCTTGAAGGAATCGGGCTGGGTGAATATTTTATGAGGAGGACTCCCCAGGCAATTGAAGCAGTATCAGAAATACACTACCAGGACCTGATCAAACTAAAAAGCTTCTACACAGCCAAGAACATAGTGAGTAAAGCAAGCAGACAGCCCTCAGAATGGCAGAAAATATTTGTAGGTTATACCTTCGATAAAGGTCTAATAACCAGAATCCACAGGGAATTCAAACATATTAGCAAGAAAAGAACAAGTGATCCCATCTCAGAGTCGGCAAGGAGCTTGAAAAGAAACTTCTCTAAAGAAGACAGATGCATGATCTACAAACACATGAAAAAAAGCTCATCATCCTTAATCATCAGAGAAATGCAATCAAAACTACTTTGAGATATCACCTAACCCCAGTAAGAGTAGCCCACATAACAAAATCCCAAAACCAGAGATGTTGGTGTGGATGTGGAGGAAAGGTCACACTTCTACACTGCTGGTGGGAATGCCCACTAATATGTTCCTTTGGGAAAGATGTTTGAAGAATACTTAGATACCTAAAAATAGACCTGCCATTCTATCCTATAATTCCTTTACTAGGTTTATACCAAGAAGACCAAAAGTCACAATATAACAAAGACATCTGTACCAGAATGTTGATTGCAGCCCAATTCATAATTGCTAAGGCATGGAAGAAGTCCAAGTGTCCATCGACCCACGAATGGACTAGCAAATTTTGGTACATGTATACCATGGAATATTATGCAGCCTTAAAGAAAGATGGAGACTTTACCTCTTTCATGTTTATAGGCGTGGAGGTGAAACATATTCTTCTTAGCAAAGTATTTCAGGAATGGAAGAAAAAGTATCCAATGTACTCAGCTCTACTATGAAGCTAAATTATAGCATTCACATGAAGGCTATAACCCAACTATGGCACAAGACTATGGGGAAAGGGCCAAGGAAGGAGAAGGGATGGGGAAGATTTTGGTGGTGGGAGGGTAATGTGTGGGGCCACACCTACAGTGCATCTTAGAATGGGTACAGGCAAAACTTACTAAATGCAGAATACAAATGTCTTCATACAGTAACTAAGAAAATGCCATGAAGGCTATGTTGAACAGTTTGATGAGAATATTTCAGAGTGTATATGAAACCCGCACATTGTACCCCTTAATTGTAGTAATGTACACAGCTATGATTTAACGATAAAAATAAATTAAAAAAAAAGAAAGAAAGAAAAGTGAAGCTTAGAAACAATACTTTTCTGAAGGTCATGTAATTATTACAGCCTTTAAATATGCACAAATTTTGTTATGTTATACTTTTGAGAGAGATTCTTACTCCATTGCCCTGGGTAGAGTGCTGTGGGGTCATAGGTCACAGCAACTTTAAACTCTTGGACTCAAGAGATTCTCTTGCCTTAACCTCCCAAGTGGCTGGAACTATAGGTGTGCACCATGATGCCCAACTTGTTTTTCTATTTTTAGTAGAGTTGGATCTCATTCTTGCTCAGGCTGGTCTCGAACTTCTGAGCCAGATGATCTACCTGCCTCACTCTCCGGGGATGTTAGGAATGGAATACAGGCATGAGGCACTGTGCCTGGCTATATTATACTTTTTGAATTAGTACTATTTAGACTTGACATATAGAAGTGCCCTGCAGGTTAGCCTAAATGTCAAATCACTTGTCTCTAAAATTTGATACTTGTTCCAAAGACTTTGGAGTCTTTTAATAATACTTCACTTGCATTACAAGGAGAGGCAGTTAACATTTTTGGGACATCTCAGTTAATAGTAGCCAATTCAACTTAGACAATAACATCGAAATGTTCGGTTTTTTTTTTTTTGTTTTGGTGGTTTAGAAGAGCACATAAACTCTTTACCTACATATGCTAATGATTCATTTCTAAAGTCACTGAGCTCTATTATGGATGAAAAATTGTTTCAAACATAAACTTAAGTATTATGGGTAGAATAATAACCATTCTTCCCATTAAATTTTAAATTAAATTAAATTAATTTTAATTTTTTTTTAGTTTAAGGCTGTTCTGAAGCTTCAAATTTGATATCTAATAAGGTTATACACTCTAATGTTATTTTTATTTTTAAATTGTTCATGAATTTCATGTGAAAAAGGGAGAAAGAAATCAACTTTTTTTTTTTTTTTTTTTTTTTTTGAGACAAAGTCTGTAACTGTTTCCCTGTGTAGGGTGCTGTGGTCTCGTTTTTGCTCAGGCTGGTCTTGAACTTGTGAGCTCAAGCAATCCACCTTCCTTGGCCTCCCAGAATGCTAATATTGTAGGTAGTGAGCCACTGCACTTGGGTAAGGAAGCCAACTTTTAAGAAATCTTATTAGACCTCTAATCTGTACGAGGCATATTCCAAGGTTTAGTTAGTTCCACTGCCTTGTGGTGTTTGCTGGAGAAACAAGTAGTCCACATCTGTTTTACCAAGGCTCTGTAAGGTCAAGGAATCTGCCCATTCTGAAGCCACTGGGAAGTGGCAGGTGGGGATTTTAATCATGGACTAACTTTACAGTGCAGTTTTTTCCTGTTTTGCTGTATCTCAAAACATCAAAACACGCATGACACAAAACACTAATTTCAGCCAGGCATGGTGGCTAACATCTGTAATCCTCAGGAAGTTGAAGCAGGTGGCTTTCTTGAGCTCAGAAGTTCCAGACCAGCCTGAGCAAGAATGACATCCCATCTCTACTAAAAATGGAAAAAAACTATCCAGGCCTTTTAGCAGGCACCTATAGTCCCAGCTACTTGGGAGGTGGAGGCAGGAAGATTGCTTGATCCCAAGAGTTTTAGATTGCTGTGAGCTTTGGTGCCATGGCACTCTACCCAGGGCAAAAGAGTGAGACTCCATTTAAAAAACAAAACAAAACAAAACAAAACATACCCCAAAGCACTAATTCCAGGGATGATAACAGGGGCTGTATGAAAAGGTTTTCAAAGGTGCCAAATTAATTTGAGTAACAAGATGTGGAACAAAGTTCATCAAGTTTCTATACTAGAGGATTTCTCAGAACCCATACCATGCTAATCCACAAATTGAATCTGTACTGTGGCAGGTCCTCAAGGTTCAAACCCCATTGTACCCCTATGGAAGCACCTTTGCTTGAGTGAGGGTGGGATATGTGAAACTGATGGGCTATCACTCCTGTTAAGATTAGGCTATATTATATGGCACAAGTGAAGCGCACTAAGTTAGCTGACTATGAGTTAAAAAAAGAGATTCTCCTGAGTGGACCTGACTTAATTAGGCAAAAGCCCTTAATGGAGGAACTGTGGTCTTCCTGCTGACCTGGAAGAACCAAGTTCCAGAAAACAACCCAGTTCAGCTGATACTGTCATTGCACCTCAGCCAGACTCTGAGTAGAAGACCCAGCTAAGCCAAACTTAGGATCCTGACCCATGGAACCTGTGAGGTAGAAAATAGATGTTTTTGTAAGCTGCTAAGTTTGTGACAATATATTATGCAGCATAGCAAACTTATACAGGGATATGACATTTAATTGTCAATAAATATATTTTTTTCTCCAGGGTAACTAATGGAACTGGTGTTCCATAGGTTCAACTTTTGGAAATAGTGTGTATATGTCTATGTCTGTGTTTTATGACATTCTTCTGTCCTTCAGAGGAGGAGTAATAGTTAAAGACAGCCTCTGCTGCCAAGAATGAGCAGACCTTGTGACTGAGAGGAGAAGGGATGTGTGCTCCTTTGCGGACCCACACACTCAGCATGGAATGATGGTTGAAGCTGATAAGTCAGCAAGACTGGGCAGGTAAAGAGGAAAATGGCAATGTTTAGTGTGATGGTTAGTTTATGTGTCAACCTGACTGGGTCATGGGGTGCCCAGATATTTGGTGAAACATTATTTTTTGATAGATGTATGAAGGTGTTTCTGGATAATATTGACATTTGAACTGTCAGACAGAAGAAGGTGACTGCCCTCACCAGAGTGGGTACAATTCATCCAATTTGTTGAAGGCCTGGGTAGAATAAAAGGCCAAAGAAGATAAAATTCTCTTTCTCTATCTATTTTCTTCCTTTTTTCTATGTATCTTTCAATTGTATATATATTCATGGGGTACAATTGCAATTTTGGCACATGGACACATATCACTGTGGTATAATCATGGCCTTCAGTGCATCCATCACTGAAGCAGCCTATATAGTACCCACCAAGCCATCTCCATCAACCACCTTCTCTCATGTCCTACCCCTCTGAATTTCCTCTCCATCATCCCACATTCTGCTTCCATATAATTTAGCTCCCTCTTGTGAATAAGAATATGTGCTATTTGTCTTTCTGTGTCTGGAGTTGTTTCACTTAAGCTGCATTCCTTTGCTGTAAATGGTGTGATTTCATTCTTTTTATGACCAAATAGTATTCCATTGTGTATATATACCATATTTTCTTTCTCTAATATTCCACTGATGGGTAGTTAGGTTGATTCAGTATCTTTGCTATTTCATTTTCTTTCTTTCTTTCTTTCTTTCTTTCTTTCTTTCTTTCTTTCTTTCTTTCTTTCTTTCTTTCTTTCTTTCCTTCTTTTTTTTTTTTTTCTGAGATAGTCTCAAGCTGTCACCCTGGGTAAAATGCTGTGGCATCACAGCTCACAGCAACCTCAAACTCTTGGGCTTAAGCGATTCTCTCGCCTGAGCTGCCCAAGTAGCTGGGACAACAGGCACCTGCTGCAATGCTCGGCTATTTTTTGTTACAGTTGTCCTGGGTTCGAACTCACCAGCCTCAGTGCTACGGGCACCAAGCCTATCTTTGCTATTTCTGGCTGACTGTTTTCAAACTGGGACATCAGTTTTCTCTTGCCTTTGGATTTATATTTGGGCTGGAACTATACCATTGGCTGTCCTGAGACTCTGACTTGCCAACTGCAGATCTTGGACTTTATAGTCTCTGTAATCATGCGAGCCAATTTCTTATGGTAAATCTGTATCTCTATTGGTTATATATCTTTGGATAACCCATATCAGTGTTTTTCAACCTTTTATTTTTTAATCTCATAGCACACTTAAACCTATAGTCAAACTTCCAGAGCACACTTAAATTATGTTGATCAAAAACAAAAACAAAGCAAACAAAAAAAAAAAGAATATACTTACTCAGCTTTGAACTTCTTTCCAAAATAATTTAATTAATGAACTTTAAAAATTTTTGTAGCACACCTAAGATCCTCTCATGGCACACCAGTGTGCCATAGCACACAATGGTTGAAAATCACTGACCTAGACTAATATGGCTGGGTTCACAGTGACGGAGAGTGATAGGGAGCTGAAGTCGTGGGAGTGGGAGCTACTCTAGTCTTCACACAGTAACATTTATTTTGGGGGAATCATTACAACCCAAGGCACTTCCCTTCTTAGACTGACTGATTCTGAAATCCAAGCTATCAATGTCCCAGAGTTGATGAACGATACTTTCCCAAAACACTGAAGTAAACCAAAATGCCAAAAATTTATAATGGCAAGCATAAGAGCAGCGCATACCATGTTTTGAGTGGGTCTGATTGGGCCATCTCCCTCTGATAAAAAAAAAAGTCACAATTGTTAATGCTTTAGATATGCAGAGGAAGACAGAATGGCATGTTCCAGATGATTCCTAATTTTCTGGTAGGTGAACAGAATAGATTGTTTACAGTGGCCATCACTAAACAGGATCTCACTCGGGTTTATTGGAGAAAGATCATTGGTTAAGTTATGTTGAACTTAAGGTGCCTTTGAAATATTTAAAAAGGAATTTTTCAAAAAGGCAATTACATATGAGGTTGTAAAAATAAGTTTGTGAACTTATCCTAGAAAAAAATGCTACATACTTCATTGCTGAATATCATTGTGGTCACCTTCAAGGTCCTCCCCTTGGGATGTTATGCACTAAAGCCAGCACCTAGTCTGCCCTTCAAAGCAATTGTGGCACTCTTTTCCTGGAATGGCCATCAGAGCTGTTGACGTATGGGCCCTGACAACTAAATACATGAACTCATCCTAGAAAAAATACTTATGTCATTGCTGAATATTTGACTACGGTGACCTTTGAAGTATTCCCCTTGGCCATCTGGTGGCTACAGTGTTATTCAGCAATGAGGTATGTAGAACTTTTTCTAGGATGAATTTGCAAACTTAATTATCTGAGCTCATATGTGATTTATACTGGGCTGGGCATATCATATGTGTTCCACCTCCATAAAAGTCATAAATTGAATCTCTGATCATGAATGAGATTATCCAAGGAGGAGGATCAAAGGAGAAAGCCTAGGATTCTTGAGGAGTTCCTATAGCTAATGGGCCAATAGAGAAGGCTGAGCCTCAAAAAATGACAAGACCTTTTTGTAAAAGCATAAAAAGGAAGAGTTTGAGTTCCTACATGAAGGATGATTAAGCTTCTAAGTATGGCCATCAGTAGGAAGGACCTTCAGGAATGGAGGGAAGGTAATGAGCTAAATCATTTAGGGCAAAGTGAGCAGGGCAGATGAAGGTAAGGGCAGCTTACATAGTTTGATTATTAAGGCTGAGAAGGTGAAAGAGGGAAAAGGAGATAGTTGCCTTATTATTATTATTATTATTATATTTCAAAATATTAAGGGGGTACACAAACTTTTTGTAAGTTGGGGCATTTAGTATGCTTACCAGCAGAATAGTGTCTATTGTACCCTGGAGGTAAGTTTGTATCCCTCACTGCCTCCCACCCTCCCCTTTTCTTGTTTTCCAATGTTCTTTACATCACTTTGTGCGATAGTTGCTTTATGCCAGACAATGAAGGAGCTCAGGAAAATCCCCAAAATATGACTTCTTGGTATAAAGAGTATTTTGAATTAAAGATACTTAGAGATCAACAGCCTCCGAAGGGACTTTCCTCTATCTACATCAATAAATTAGATGGACCCATCAAAAGAACAATCGATTTCCTTTTCCTTACCAGTTGTCTCATTATATTGCAGGAAAGTAGATGAAGAATTTTAACCAGGCCTGGCCCAAATCATTTAGAGCATAGAATGTAGATTCCAAGTGTATGTAATAGTACATGCTGTTATAGAAAATATTTGTTACATTAGGCAGTGAACTTGTTCTAAGTCATATATTTTTTACCTCTGAATTTCTAGAGCCTAACATATGATAGATGCTCCATAATTGCTCACTGAATGAAAAGCAGCAGCTATCATTTTTGAAGCTCTTGCTTTGATATCTTCCTCTGTGTTCATCAGGACCCTCAGAATTAGGTACTATTATATCTTCTCTTTTTACAGATGAAATCTATGAGGATCAGAGAAAAGGAGCCAGCACTGGAACCCTAGCTTATCTGACCTGGTGTTCCGAGAAGAACTAGACACTGCTAGTTCAACAAGTTAACTACAACTGTGGACATCTCTGTTTTGACATGGACCTGAACTGTGTTACTGTGTTGCTATAATCAGACTTCCTATTACCCAGATGCTAGAGCCTTTATAAGCTTCATAAACTATTCTCTCCTCTTTTTTTTTTTTTTTTTTTTTTTGTTTATTGCCACTCTCTAAACTTTGCTATTGCCATATGCACATTGAATTTATAAATGTACCATATTAGTCAGGAACATTCTATTTTTTTATAGCAAAAACATTTCCAGATGTATTCCTGGGATTTATGCATTAATATCACCAGTTGGATGGTACATTTGATATTATTTCAGTAGATAAGAAATCCTTGAAGGGACGCTTCATGATAATAATGAGCAAAGATTGCCACTCTTCTTCTCATTAAAAAAAAGAAATCTCCTTCTATCATCCTGGGGTAGAATGATAGGGGTAACCTGGTATGTTTTCATTTTATTCACTGCTTATATTGTTCTCTCAGTAAATTTATTCAAAAGGGGGGGAAAAGTTAACTGAGATGG
Organism: Loris lydekkerianus; assembly: GCA_963574355.1. Classification (NCBI taxonomy): domain Eukaryota; kingdom Metazoa; phylum Chordata; class Mammalia; order Primates; family Lorisidae; genus Loris; species Loris lydekkerianus. The sequence continues at coordinate 8,395 of CAUYPK010021837.1, forward strand.
GGAAAATTCAATAGCGACATACTGGAGGTTTAAAGAATGTATACTGTTGTTTACCACCATTTATCTGTTTGATGGTTGATTGCTTTCTAAAAGCTCTAAAAACAGGAGATCAATATGCTGCAAAAGTCTGTTTTAGCATTGCGGGAATTTTTACCACAGTGTAGTGCTTTCAGCAGGTGTCTAGAATAGACCAATCCTGCAAGTAATTCATAAAACCCCCTCCACATTTGTCACCATCTGGTCTCAACCTAACTTTTCCATCTTGTCTTCCATCCCCACTTATACTCCTGCCTCATAAGATCGAATACCATGGACTGAATATGCCCTACATATCACTTACCTGGACATTCAGGCCTTTTGGTCTCAAGTATTTTACTCTCCTAGTTAAAGACCAGTTAGTTCTTCAAAACCAAAATTCAAGCACCATGTTAATGCAAGGCCTTTCCTCTCCTCCTTCTCTCTAACCAGCAGACACTCATTCACTCACTCAACAAATTTTTATTAATCCCATTTCAGGTATTGTTGAGAAAGTGGCAAAAAAGATGGTTTCAGCTCTCATGAAGCTTATGGCCAAGAGCAATCCAGAAAAATTAATACTGCCTTTCCTGAGTTCCCATGCTATTGCTTTTTGTCTCTATTTATATTCTGTCTTTTATATTTTCTTACGGGCCTATCCCTGGGCATCAGAAGCAATTCAGTGCCTGTTCATCTTTGCATTCCCCAATCACATCCAGTGCCTCCCCTGTGGTAGATGAGCAGTAGACCTGTATATAGTAGGGTTTGATTTTGTATGTGATTCCTTACAAGGATCCAGTAAACAAACTACATAATCCTATGGCTTGATTTTTATTTTCTAATGCTGATCTCTTCTTTCTCTTTAACCATTGCTCTGGATTTATAGCGGAAAAATAGACAGACTTGTCTATTCAGGGTCATGTAGTATTTTCTGGTTTAAAACACCTCCACACTTAAACTCAATTTGTTCCAGGTTTGGATACCCAATACGTGTGGCTATTGAGTGCTTGAAATGTGGTTAGTCTGAACTGAGATGTGCTGCAAATGAAATCCAGTGAAATATACATTGGATTTTCAAGGTGTAAAATATCTGATTACTACTTTTATATTGATTAGGTATTTGAAATGATAGCATTGCAATTATATTGAGTTAAATAAACTATGTCATCAACATTAAATTTACCTGTTTATTTTACCTGTTTTTTTTTTTTTTTATGGATATTGCAAAGTTTTCAATCACATGTGTGGCTTGCATTGTTATCAGACAGAGCTGTTCTGAATTCTTGCTCCCCCCTTCTCTGGTTTCAGTGTATTTCCTTCTGCCCCCTCCCTGGAGCAATTGTTCTTAGCCTCTGGGCCTAATATTCATGGCAGAAGAGCTGTCAATGGGGGAACCCAACTTCCTCACAAGAAGTAAAATGGTATTTCAGATTATCATTCCATATTGATTGATTGAATCATAAACTCAAAACATTGAGCCATAACTGGAGTTTATATCATGGGAAATAATACTTAACTTTATTCTCCTATTTGTGACTCCACAGCGCAAAAGGAAACTTTATCTGTCACTATCTTGTTCACTTTCAATACTAGAAGATTTTTCAAAGAGAGGATGTTGCAGTAAACCTCAGAGAACATAGGCTTTCTTTCTTATAAACCATTCAGTGGGTAATTATTAGTTTTGCAGACCAAGAATGACCAAGTAAACCCAATCATTTATAATCTTCCCAGGATTTAAAATCTCAAGCTGTGAGAATTGGGTGTTTTTGCCTATGAAAGGACAGAATGGAAAGATTCCCTCTAGTTCCACAGACATTTCATGGCACTCTGGGATCTGGTTTACATTCTAATTTAATAATTCAACATGAAAAATTTTCTTCTTTTAATACTCCACCCATTATTAAGTTGTAGCTTTGAATAGGCTATCATTGTCAATGCTTTTTGGTGAATCCCTTCGAAAATATTGCTAAGCACACTTTCCATTCTATATAAGAAAATTAGAAGTGATTGTCCATGGATGTGTTCTCTGCCCTTTTAGTGACTAATCTGTAGAATCTATAGTACTATCCATCAGCTGTTCCCATCTCCTGTACCCCATTGTTGTTTATCTCTCCCCCCATGTGACTATTGTAACTATTGTTATTTTCCTCAAATGAATTAACTTGTGAATTACAGCAGTTCATCACAGCCAAACAGAACCTCTTTTTAATTGCAGATCTCAAATGTCCCCCCTCTAAAGTGAAATAAAATGCACAAAATGCTGCCAACTGTTTTTCCAATGCTTCTAAAATGGAGTATATCCAAAATGCCACTGATAGATTGAGCCGCATGAAGACATATGAACATTTAAAATCACTTGCAACTTTTTCGCTGTTTTGGGACAATGCTAACATTTTATGCATGGAGGTTTCCTGTGTCTGTTGCTTACCATTTGTGTCCCTTTGAAGTCAAAAAAGAGTTTTTCCAGTCTTCAGTAGTTTGCCGTTGAGGTTCGTGTTGGTTTTTGATTGTATATTAGAGGCTCCAGTGCCTTCAAGAAAGGACAGAGCCAGTGGGATGTCCATTTTGATAGGTATTTAACCTTGGGCTTGTCCTTTACCTTCCTCGAGCTTCATCATCCTTGGATGTAAACTGTGAATGGCAATACAGTATCTTGCAGAATTGGGGGAATAAGTATAAATAATGAATGTAAAGTGCTTGATGCAAACAAGCACTCTACAATTAAGCTGTTACGAGAATCCACAAGGTCACAGCATTCAAGTGTCACACAGTAAGTCAGGTTTCTAATCTTTTGGATTTCATGACCTAAAATAACTTCAAAATTTTTTTAGTTAATTGATAGAAAGTCGACAAATTTTACTTTCATTTTGTTAAGTGAAGAAAACAGAGAAAAAAGCAAACCCAGCTATCATTAGCTGTCATCATTCCTGCAAAAGAAAGAAATTTTAGCCACAGCAACAAAAAAGGAGGGACATAATCTGAGAAAATAACACAACCCTTTACATTAAATAAATGTAGCTTTGTGACAAAAGTCTTTAGTTTTTCATTTTACTATTCACACTAAAAAAATTTCATCCAAGGCAGGTATTGTTGAATTAATGAATACTCAGGGAAGGGTGAGGCTCTTTTCTCTGTTGATGTGTTTGTCCAAAGCCATGTTTCTCTCCTTTGGCTGAGTTCTTCCTGTTTTCCGAATGATCAACATATCTGAGCCATACAATATATTCCCATCTGAGGGAAATAGGATGATAATTTTTTTTTTTTTTTTTGCCATTGAACTCAGTTTAAATTCTATTCTTTCGAATGCACTCTCCCAGGCTGTGTTGTTTTCTGATCTATTTTCAGTGGTTGTTTATCTGACCTGAGAATATTCATGGGTCCTTGTGCACTAATGTTTCCACCTGCACAGATCTGATCATGTTCTCTAATTTAACAAGCCTTATTTTATCAACTTTCATTTTTGCTTCCCATTTGCAAAAAGTCACAAGTGAATTCTCTGAAAATTGTATCATCTTTGGTTTTGTTTATAATTTCCTTAGAAATGATGGTGCCCACAGATATTTATTTCTCCTCCATGGTTTGCAGTGATTTTTTTTTTCTTAATTTCAATGGTTGTAAATCCTACAAAGTTGGACATTTGGTTCAACATATGTATCGAAAGCAGAAGCATGCATTCTGTAACCATGGAAAATACATGAGATTGTCTGCATGAGAAGGAAAAACTTAGAGGAAGAATGTCACATTGTTATATAATTAGAATGTTGAATTCAAAGATAGCCTTTTTGATAATATATAGACCAAGACCTTTAGTTTTGGATGGGAAAAATTAATGTCCGAGAAGAGGAAAGACCTGTCAAAGGTCCCAGAGAGGGACTCTGGACAGATGGTGCAGATGAATGTAAAACCATGTTGTGAAGGATATTGTGTAAGTGACTTAGCTGTTAAAAAATGTCTCCTATTCTAGAATTACTTACCTAGTATTGCACTTAGAGTTTTGGGTTGTTACCCATATGTAAGAGGACTGCGATTGTCCTGAAACTTAAAGATATTATTTGCTTTAAACTGAAATTATATTATAGAGTCAGAAGAGAAAAAGCCAATTAGATATGAATATTGCATTTCCATCCTGAATCCAATTTTCACTTAGTTGTTAGCCAAAGACTACTGTTACAATGAATAAGTAGTCTTATTCATTGCAGAGGGAGACAACACCTAGAAATGGATGAAGATTTGAGCTTTAATGACAAAAAACAAAACAAAACAAAACAAAAAACAACAACAGTAATATTAACATGAGGATTTTTTAAAATCACAACAGTTAGAACTGTGATAATAAACAAGTTGGATATATTTGCTCATTGGAATAAAATTATATCTTGAAATTCACTACTCTGAAAATTTTTTTTCAAGAATATATTAACAGAATTTTTGAAGGTCAAAGCTAAGTGATCATATTTGACAAAAATTACAAAAAGAATTGTATAAAAAGTCTGAACGAGATATAATATATTATGAAACCATATAGATGGTATACAGTATCGTGTATATGGTATGGTATACGATATATGGTATATGATAGTATAAGACAGGGACCAACAAACTGCAACCCATAAGCTTGCTGGCTATTTTGAAAATAAAGTTTTCTGATTGGAACACAGCTATGCTAATTTATTTCTATATTATCTATATATGCACAGCACTTGTGCTACTATGCTAGAGTTGAATAGCTGCAATAGACCATATGGCCCACAAAGTCTAAATATTTACTATCTGGACCTTCATAGAAAATGTTGCTGGTCCCTGGTATGCAATGATGATAATGCTGTGGGTTTAGGAAGCAATACACCAAGCAACCTCTATCTTCTTAGCATTCATTGCAATGCCTAGCTCTGTGCTCTCCATATGCCTAGGTACCTGTACATTCTATGAGGTGCTTTTATTGTTAACTTTTTATAACTGCAGTAAAAATAATTACATAGGATGGTGCTGTGGTTTGAATGTTTGTCCCCTCCAAAACTCATGTTGAAATTTCATTCCCAGTGTGATGGTATTGAGAGGTGGGGCCTTTAAGTGAGTGTTGGGTCACAAGAGCTCTGCCCTGATGAATAGATTAATGGATTCACTGGGTTAATGGACTAATGGGCATGGGAGTGGGACTGATGGCTTTGTAAGAGTAGGAAAATAGAAAACTTGAGTTGGCAGCTGAAATATTCAGCCCACTCCTCACCATGCATCAACTCAGGACTCTGTAGAGTCCCCAACAGCAGAAGGCTCTCACCAGATGTGCCACTGGGACTTCCAGCCTTGATGAGAAAGAAATAAAACATAAATTCCTTTTGAATATTGCCCAATTTCATGTATTCTGTTACAAGAAACCAAAAATGGACTAAGACAGATACTAAGGTGACCAAAGTACCTTCTAACAAGGGCATTAAAAAGACTTACTTAAGTTCCGAAGTAGTACTTTATAGAATGTCTGGGTTTGGGCTTTAGTTCATTGATTCTTGAACTTGAATGTACATCAGCATCACCTTGCAGTTTGGTAAAAATACAGGTGATTCAGCCCCACCCCCTAGTTATCTGATTCAATAGAGCTATCATAGGGCCTGAGAACTTATAGAAAGTTCCCAATGATATGGATACTGCTGATTCATGAACCTCCTTGGAGAGCCACATGTATTTGGACTCACTGCACAGGTTGACTGGATTATAATCTCCACAAGGGCCTGGATGTTTCATGTAGGTAAATCCAGCCTCTATCACTGGACCTGGCCTATGTTTTCTCAGCACTCAACACATATTTATCAAGTAGGTGAATAAAAAGCTATTGCCTACAATCAAAAACTTGGCTACCAGCTCTTGGGTGAGAAGATGGTTTGAAGGCTCTGCTTTTGGTTATGTCAGATACTATGAGACATATCTAGAAACTCAAGAAAATCTGCATGGGACTCTGTGTGATATACCCTGAAATTATTACTTTGACATTGTTGCTATTATTAATGTTGTTAGTACTGACATTGTAGCAGGTTGGGTTCCCAGGTAAGCAGAATATGAAACACAACCTAGGATGCAGGAAGTTCACTGGGTGCTGCTGCTCTTGAGACCAATACGTGTGAGAAAATGAAATAAGTAGAATTGGTCAGAGGAGGCTGACTCAGCTGGGAGCTGTTGGCACTTGACCCTCTCAGCAGCTGGGGAAATGAGTACTTCCATCCTGGGAGGTGGGGGATGGGTCTGGGAGGCATGCTATGACATCCACTACAGAACTAATAAATAGGTTTTCTAAATTGTCCCATACATATTTCTTTTTCCTCTCTCTCTCTCTCTCTCTCTCTCTCTCTCTCTTTCTTTCTTTTTGAGACAGAGTCTCATTATGTTGCCCTTGGTAGAGTGCTGTGGCATCACGGCTCACAGAAACCTCAAACTCTTGGGCTTAAGCGATTCTCTTGCCTCAGCCTCCCTAGTAGCTGGGACTATAGGCACCCACCACAATGCCCGACTATTTTTTTTGCAGTTGTCATTGTTGTTTTAGCTGGCCCGGGCTGGGTTCAAACCTGCCAGCCTTGGCGTATGTGTCTAATGCCATAATCACTGTGCTACGGGTGCCAAGCCTACCACACATATTTCTATATGTACTATATGTACCTGTAAGAGACAAAGACATTTAGAAAACATATCCCTAATATCATACCTAAATTTAGTTATCAGTAATTCATTAGTATCCAATCTGTGTTCAGCATTTAAGTTTCCAATTATCTGATAAATATACTATCACTATCATTAATTGATTAATTTACAGTTTACTTGATTGGGGGTTCTAGTAAGGTCCATAAATTATAATCAATTAATATCTCATAAGTCTTTTTTAATACTTAAGTTTTTCTTCCATTTCTTTTTTTTCCTTACAATTTATTGAGTAGGGAAATCTGGTAGAGTTCTATTTTGCAGAGTTTCTCATAGTAAGTCCTTTATTATTATAAAAGCAATACATGTACATTGTATATAATTTAGAAAATATGAAAAAGTTTTTAAAAAGAACCTTTTTTTAAACCTCTTGAAACCTCTCCAGCAGATCAGCACTAAAAATAAGTTTGGCACATTTCTTTACTGTAGCATTTTCTAAAGTCTGTTCCATGGGAATTCACTCCCATGATCTGTCCCTAAAACAGGAACCGTCACAGTATTAGTTTTTTATTACTGCTGTAACATCTATTTATTACCTCTCAGTTCTGTAGGTCAAAGTTCCAGTAGTGTCATCTGTGTTCAGTGCTTAGGGTCTCACAAGGTTGAAATCAAGATATTGACAGGCACAAGCTCTCAGCTGGAGGCTTTCAGGGAAACATCTACTTCCAGGCTCATTTAAGTTGTTGACAGAATCTATTTCTGTGTAGCTGTAGTACAAACAACCCATTTCCCTGTTGGCTATGAGCCAGGGACTACTCTTAGCTTTTAGAGGCCACCTGGATCCCTTGGCTTGCAGCTTCCTTCTTCTTCAAAATCAGCAATCCTTTTGAAAAATATAAAAAGATATCCTGGGAAGGGTTGAACTTTTCTCAGGCCTTAAATCTCCCTGTCTTCTTTCTGCTTCTTTTCTACCTGCAGCTGGAGAATATTCTCTGCCTTTACGGGCTCATCCACATGATTGTCGGGAGCCAAATCTTAAAAAAAGAGTTTTCTCCAGAAAAATACTACCATAAATCAATTACAACCAGACAGGCAAGAAAAACATCCTGACCATTGGATTACCACACCTGCTCCGGGAATTCCCCACCCTCTCATGCCCCCGAGCACACCTCCCCCCTCCGCTTGTGTTTAAATAGCTGTTAAAAAATAAATTTTTGGGGAGTTTGATCAGAATCCTGTCTTGCTCCCCATTCTTCGTGCCTCTTGTTCCCTTGTTCCACTCTCTCCCTTCATACCCTAGGTCCCTGCTGAACTAGCCCCGTGGGCCGGGGCAGATGGAGACTTTACCTCTTTCATGTTTACATGGATGGAGCTGAAACATATTCTTCTTAGTAAAGTATCCCAAGAATGGAAGAAAAAGTATCCAATGTACTCAGCCCTACTGTGAAACTAATTTATGGCTTTTGCGTGAAAGCTATAACCCAGTTACAACCTAAGAATATGGGGAATGGGGAGAGGGAGGCGAGGGAGTGAGGAGAATGGGCAGAGGGAGGGTGATTGGTGGGATTACACCTGTGGTGCATCCTATAAGGGTACATGTGAAACTTAGTAAATGTGGAATGTAAATGTCTTAACACAATAACTAAGAAAATGCCAGGAAGGCTATATTAACCAGTGTGATGAAAATGTGTCAAACCTGCATAGTGCCCCATGATTGCATTAATGTACACAGCTATGATCTAATACTAATAAAATATATATATATATATAAATTACGATGTTAGACTAATGTGCCTCAAAGCAAAAAAAAAAAAAAAAAAAAGAACTTAACAAAACTTGACAATAAAAAAATAAACAACACAATTTTCTAAAAGGGAAATAATTTGAACACACATGTCACCAAAGAAGATATAGGGATGATAATTAAGCCTATGAGAAGATAATCAACATAATTAGTCATTAGAAAAATGCAAATTAAAACCACAGGAAAATAGATACCATTACACATCTATTTGAATGATTAACAGAAACAAAGCAGACAATTCCAAATGCTGACAAGGAGGCAAAGCACTTGGAGCTCCCACACATTGCTGGCGAAAATGTAAAATGGTATGGTCACTTTGCAATTTGATAGTTACTGTAAAGTTAGACATTAACTAACATGAGATCCAGAAATTCCCCTCTTACATACTTCCCCCAGAGAAAGGAAACTAAGTTCCCACAGGAGCCTGTATGCAAATGTTCATAACAGCTTTATTTACAATCATTTAGAACTGAAAACAACAGAAATCTTTTCAACCGCTGAATGGATAAACAAACTATTCAGCAATAATAAAGAAGGAAAGGATGATACGCAAAACATGGGTAAACCTAAATGCCTTATGCACAATAAAAGAAGTCAGACTGAAAAAGCAACCTATTGTGTGTACGCAAAACAGTATGGACAGAGCTTGTCAGAGTTAGGAGTAGAGGGGAAGAAGTTGGCTGTATAGGGGCAGCATAAAGATATTTCCATGGATTGGGACTGTGGTAGTGGCTACCTGACTCTATTCATTTGTCAAAACTCATAGAACGGTATACCAAAATGCTAATTTTACTGCATGTAAATTTAAAATAACACTCTCATAAGGCTTAACGTGGGCTGAATTTCACCTTCATCTTATATTAATACTTCTATTTGCCTTATTTTGCTTCTAAATAAAAACTTCTTACTAATCCATCCATCACTGTCAGTGGCAATATGTTGCTTCCCATTCTTGATTATCATCTTCCTATCTTTGACTTTTCCCCACCTTGTTCACCGTCATTACCACACCATTTCCAATTGATTACCACGTTCTGCCAACTCTTTCTCCTTTTCACGGATCTGTAACTGCATCCTGCTAACTAGTTGGCTTGCCCAAAGCAAACTCTGTCTTTTTATAACATTTTCTTTAAATATTTTCTTTCTTCTGGTAAGAACTCTTCAATGTTTTCCTATTTTTATGACATATTTCCCCCCACTGCTGCAAAATTATTGACCATCCTACCTATTCTTTTCCATATTCATGTCTTAAGAACCTTCCTTCAAGACAAACTAGTAAGACTAATAAATATAATACCTACCATTGATTTAGTGTTTATTATACTCTGGACACCATGCTCAGTTATCTCTTACCACTTCTATCTAATCCTGACAGCAATCCTCTGAGATAAATTTATCCATGATCTATAATAGAAAATGGAGGCCCAAAGAAGTAATAAAGTTTCATAAGCTGAGATATCAAGTGGTTAGTGAAACTGGAATACAAACCCAGTCCTGGCATCCAGGGCCTCGACTCTCAACTTCAGATTTCTTCAAGGTTCCTAAGTTTATTTCATTTGCTCCTCTACCATATCCCTTCCAATCATTTCTGCTCCTTAAAGATTATCTCTTCTTCCCAGATATTTGCCAAATTCTTTAAGAAATCTTCCCACCACCACATAATTATTCTCAGCAGATGTTTTAAAAATGTATTTTCTTGCACAAATCATAATTATTTTCTAACATGTCTCATAGGAAGGTACTTTATATTCTGGAACTCCACAAATGTAGTCATTCATTCACAAGTGAAAGTAACTCGCATTTTAATAAGCACCTATTACATGCCTAGTGATGAGTGAGTTAGGTCCCTGCTTCACAGAGCTCCAGCTAATTCCCTGCTAGCAGAAACTATCTTTCCTCTCGTGTTTTTACCCCTTCTTTAATGCTGTTATTCTTCCTTTTTCTATGCTACATTCCATATACTCTCAGGATGGAGGAGTAACTTGGCCGGTCTGCCCCCCTCACTGATGCACAGGACCTGAGAGTCCGGAAGGGCTATCACAGCCCTGCGAGGTTTGATGTTGAAAAACTACTAATGATGCCATCAGCCCAGTGTCCTTCAGGGGGAAAAAATGAGTGCTGGAGGCAAACATGTAGAAGCTGCAAACCATTTGTAATCAAAAACTGAAGTATGCAATGAGGGAAGCTTGCCAAGTTCAAGGACCCAGTGACTTTAATGAAGGGATGGCATTACCAGTGAAAATCAAACCTGCCTACCAGCTGGATGATCTCATCTTCACAATGAGCTTCGCTGGCTGATAACCACAGGGTCCCGAGAAATTAAGCAGACCCACAAATTACCTATATAACATTCTGGCTAGATATTTGAAAGTTGAATTAATTGCTGAAAATAAATGAACAAGGTATGGCCAAGAATTGCCTCATTAGTATTCAGCAACACTGCTGCCTTTTGAAGAAAAGGAAAGAACGAAGGAGAGGCAAGCAAAACAATGGGGCGTGGGTGGGTGGAGACCGAGAAGAATAATGAGAGAAATTGTTATTTTACAAGTGTATCATGGACACTCTGTTTATCACACAGGTTACAGAATTTCCTGGTCTGGCCCAGTCTGCAATATCTAGGTAAACTGCACCCAGGCTCTGATATAGCAGACATGCTCAGGAGCCTAACAATTGACACATGTGCAAAATACAAATCAATTAACCACGTGGACACTTCCCCTTTATTTCCCAAATGACAATGAGAAGCATTCAGGTGTTTTTCTTTGGCAAGAAAGGAAAAACTGGAGAAATAGTGCCCAACAGGTGCACCACTCAGACAGTTTCATCAGTGGCTTTATTCCAGCAAATGGTACAGCTAAAGCCCAAATCCTCCAGGCATAATTACACTTCCTCTTATAGCATGTTTAATTTCTTCAGTTAAATATTCTGTTCAGTCTTTAAAAATCACAGTTGCAAAGCCATGATGCGTGACGCTTATGTGCACAGTTTCTCTAACACTTGTAGGGTGAAAAAAGCCACGCGGGGATAACGACGTGGAGGGGTTGCTGAGGGCAACATGGTGTGGCAGACGGTGTGTTATATACAGAACATTTGTATCCTCCCCTCAAATTTATACAAGGAAATACTCACCCCACATATGAATCTAAGTATCAGGAGGTGGGTCATTTGGGAGGTAACAGGTCATGAGGGTGGAGCCCTCATGAAGGGTATTAGTGCCTTTTTAAGAAGAGACAAGGAGAGAGCTTGTTCTCTCTCCCTCCCTCCCTCCTCTCCAGACTGTGAGGAAGAAGTGTTTGTTGTTCAAGCCACCCAGTCTATGGTGTTTTGCTATGGTATTCCAAACTGACTATGACATTGTGCCAGACACTGAGATTGGCAAGCAGCTTCCAAAAAGAGCCACCAATAACTTACCAGCTGTTTCTTCCTTAAAAATAAGGAAGAAATATCTGTTCAATCTTTTATTCCATTCACTTCCTAAAATAGGGATTTTTTTAGGATCACTCATATCCTTTCAACTTTTCAAAGCCATTCTATACTGATTTAACTAAACTCTCTGAGATATACCCCAAAGCCTAAGGCAAAACTGGTATAATTTGGTTTCATTCATTTGTGCGCTGCTTATTTTTAAGGTTCTTCTGACATGGGTGGTCAGTGACAGTATCTCTTTCTATAATATACGTGCTTTGAATAACTTCCAACTAAAAGGCTTTTCTCCATTCTGAATACTCAGAATATACCTGTCCAGGAGACATAAAACTGCACAACTGAATTCTCTTCGCATTTTAAGAAATATTTTACCTAATTATCTTTACTGTAGCTGTTTGTTACATAATTAGACCATATAGCACCTTAAGATTATATTTTTTTAAATTCCTATTATTTTTATGTTTTCCTCTAAGTTCCTTTTTCTTTGAAACATCAGACCATCTTTTTATTTTGCTCAGACTTTTTTATGCCCCCCAAATATAGTGGCATGCTAACTAATTTTAAAAAGCAAAAATATTCTCTCTGGCCCATGATTGATCTTGAATGAAGAATGTCTGTTTTACTTTCTTGATATGTGGTAACATAAAAGTGAATATGTCTTTTTTTTATCATAGACAGCAAAAATATTTTCAACTTCACTTTAAAAATCAAAAATTTTGAAGTGAGAAACCAATCATAATCAAACATACATCAAAAACCTATTTTGGGCACTAATCTATGTACTCTGGGATATGTAATGACATGGAAGAACTAGAAACTGAACTTGTGTCATGGATGTTTTCCTCTTTTGTTTATTTCAAAGAAATTGGGCCCAAATGAGGATGCCAGTAATTCAGAAGCAGCCTCATATTCTTTTCCCGTGTAGCAGTCTGTTCTGACTCTATGCATATTTCATTTGTCTCAGGTTCAACCAAAAATTCTCATTTTAGGAAGAATGTGTCAGCCCATGGAGATGAGCATAAGCTTTCATGTTTGCTCTTGATTTTTCCTTATTATTTTGAACTCCTTGATCATAGTACTAGAGGCTTTAAATATTAAAAAAATCCATCCCACATCAGCATGAACAAGGTGTTGTTGGTTGACTTGTGTCCCCCCCGCCCCAAATTCATGTCTTGAACTCCTAACCCCAAGTACCTCAGAATATTTAGAGATAGGGGCCCACAGAGGTAATGAAGCTAAGATGAAGTCACTAGGGAGAGCCCTAATTCAGATGACTAGTGTCCTTATAACAGGAGACCTGCGCGCGCGCGCGCGCACACACACACACACACACACACACACACGCACGCACGCACGTACGCACGTGCATAGAGAATGCCATGTGAAAATGAAAGCAAAGATCAGGGTGGTGCTTTTACAAGCTGAGGACTGCCACAGTTTCCAGCAAACCACCAGAAACTAGAAGAGAGGCATGGAACAAATTCTCTTTCACAGGCAGCAAAAGAACCAACCTTGCTGACATTGTGACCTTTGGCCTCTAGAACTGTGAGAACGTAACTTGCTGTTGCTCAAGCCTCTCAGTTTTTGTGCTTTGTTACAGAAGCCCCTAGCAAACTAATATACATGGGGAGTCTCCTACCATGCTATGAATTTTCCTATCTGGAAAGTGGTCTTAAAGCCCATTAGAAATAAAACATCCTTTGAACCCCATATGTGAATGACTTTCATAGTTACTACAGCCTACTGATGCTGTGCTAACGAAAAGCACGTGTCAGCTGGGAAGGACGGAGCTGGGGCAGGGCAACACACAGGGAGCTACAGAACAACCTTCGGAATAAAATTGAGTGGTCTGAGGACACTCCGTGACAGATGGATGCTTACGGTTGCCTTCTCCATAACCTTTGGGCTCTGTCTAATTTCTTCACTGTCTCTATCCACCCATCAGATAATCATGTGACTTTTAAAACATTCTCTTTGAAAAAATAAATATGTAGCCAGGTACAATGGCTTGATAAAGTGCTGTAAACCTAACATTCTGGGAGACCCATGTGGGCAAATTGGTTGAGCTCAAGAGCTCAAGACCAGCCTCAGCAAGAGTGAGATCCTGTCTCTACTAAAACCAGAAAATCCAGCCAGGTGTGGTGGCACATGTCTGTAGTCTCAGCTACTTGAGAGGCTGAGGCAGGAGAATTGCTTGAGCCCAGGAGTCTGAGGTTGCAGTGAGCTAAGGTGACACTATTGTGCTCTAGCCAGGGAGACAGAGTGAGACTCTACCATAAATAAACAAACAAACACACAAACAAACATCCTTAAAGAGATTCTATCTATTACTACTCATACTGTTCACATGGAAAAAACAGAGACTTGAGATTTGGGAGTAAGAAGGGGTTAAAGACAATATGAAAACAATATGATGTTTCCATATTACACACTCAAGAGGAGTTGAAAAATAAAAAAATAAACATAAGCCCTTGATGCTCTTGTCCTAGGAGTTTTTCATTTAACTGCCCATTCAACATGTATTTTTGGCATTCTTACAGCCATATAAAATGCAAAGAATACAAGAATAAAACAAATATGGTGTTTGTCCTCACTGAACTTAGAATTTAGTGAGGAGAAGGATATAGGAAAAAAAAAACCCAGAAAATATAATAGTATGGAAGTTCTAGGATTAAAAAAAATCTTTAGAGTTCTGTGGATACACGTAAGTATCATCTCTAATCTGTAATCTGGTTTAGAGTAAGTCAGGAATGGTTTTCCAGAATAAGGCAGTTAATCTAAAGTCACACTTGAAAATAATTACAAAATATTCAAGCCAAAAGTGTGTGTGGGACTATGAGGAGATCATGTCTGGTGACAAAAGCCATCTCAAGAATTGCTGGTTTGAAGCTTAAGAAATGACACTATGAGATCACAAGTTAAGAAAGGTCACTCTAAATTATCCAAAACTTTCCCCTCTTAAAACAGTCAAATCACCAAGTCATTCGACGCAAGCCAAACACACCATAGTAATGTGGGAACGAATTTAAAAGGCATTTTCTTCAAGAAGAAGAACGTCATGACACAACCTCCGTGCAAAATAATATAACCTTGTCAGTGATGATCATTTTTAAAAATACAGCCATTTAAAACATGGATTTAGAAATAGCATTACATGTGGAAGGTCTAGTTAGTAAACTAGCCAAGGTTCTCTTAATTTACCGAGGTTATCAGTCCCATTAGTGGCCCACCACGAACCACAGCGTCCATGTTCACAGCCTTGTGTAAACCCCTTTCTCATTGAAACTGGAAAGGGACCCATGGCCTGCTTTAACCAAGAGAGGTTGGCAGACAAGCTGCCCTAGCTCTGGGCCTGTGGCTCAAGAGGGCCTGACACTGACATTCTCTGCTTTTGCAGCCTTGGGCTCCTTGAGTCCCTTTGTAACATGTACGGCTAAGCTGTTTAAGGGACCCTGTGGATGGACCACATGCAAAGGCCACATGGAAAGGACGCCCTGAAAGAGAAAGAAGAGAAAGTCCCACCCGTCCTAGTGTCCTAGCTAAGCCTCACCCCAGATGGCCCCCAGTTGAATGCAGCGGCCACATGAGAGAGCAGGGGAAGGAAGAGCTGAAGAATCACTCATCTGAGCCC
Source organism: Loris lydekkerianus (assembly GCA_963574355.1). Taxonomy (NCBI): domain Eukaryota; kingdom Metazoa; phylum Chordata; class Mammalia; order Primates; family Lorisidae; genus Loris; species Loris lydekkerianus. The sequence goes on from CAUYPK010021837.1 coordinate 23,895, forward strand.
CGTAGACACTGGAGGATTGCACAAAGTTTGGGGGTAGCCTGTCCAATAGCAACATGTAACAAAGGCACTTACCATCATGCTTTTAGAGGCAAAATTAATATTCTTATTATTATGCACAGCTCCTTACGTGAGGAAAGAAAACTGAGAAACAGAGAGATGAAGTGACTTGTTCAGAGTTCTGCAGCATCTTCCCTTCAACACAAGGCCTCTCACAAGCCCTGGTCTCAATATTCTAGGGTAAAAGGAGCAACTGGGGAACAGAATGTAGGAGGAAATTGGAAAAGATCTGAAAACAGGAAAGGGAATCACAAATCTTTTTTAAAAACTGAGGACACTAGTCTGAAGGTTGGGCAGCGGGCCTTCAGGTAAACAAGAGCTCTCCGCCCTTCTATTGTATCACCTGGCACATCCTGTGTGTGTTCATAGGACCAAGGAATCTGGGAAGGTTTTAGTATAGTGCATGACTAAAAAGACCAAAAGTCATTTCTACCATCTGCATATCACCCTCATTACCTCATTTCACACTGTGTGTTTCTAGGATATTCTCAAGCCTTAAAGCTTTAGAGTCAATTGCCAGCAACAGGCACCCAGTTGACTTCTCATGTGCTCATAAGAAAGGATAACACTTCAGGGTTCTGGAGGGGATTAGTTTCCCCAGGTGAGGCTCTACTTAGGCAGTCTAATAAAAAGGTCTCTCGGGTTCTCTCACAGGGGCCCAGGCGCTAGAGCCTTCTGAGACACTTTATAAATCAGTTAAGTTACCCTATTCTCCAAAGACTTTAGCTAGAAACACTTTAATAAAGCAGACCTAATTTTTCAATCGCACCTTTTGTAACTGACTATGAATGAGCTATTCTTCATGTTCTTGTAGCTTGACAGGAACGAGAAAGTGTACCAAATCATTAATTCTCTAATTTGCCCACATCACATAAAACCAGCTGGCTTTTAATATTTAATTAAATTAGCGTGCTCCCCGACTGAGTTCTAATATTCCAATTTCAATTTTCAGCACAAAGCGAATATAAAACCAGAAAGCACTGAGTGATGTGGATAGGGCAAGTGTGACCTCGGTGAGATAATGGGAAGGCGTCGGCAGACGAAAAGAATCCTTTTTACCTCCCCCACCCCAGCAACACAAGATGTCCAAAGTTAACCCTCTGACTAAAAATATTACAAACTCTTTTAAGAGGTAACATCGTGTGGTAACAAATACGTGCACATAGAGGCACGGTTCTTTTTTCATCAATTTATTTTTCAGCCGTTCAGCGCTTAAGCCTGTTGTGTGCCAGACAGTGTGCCGAGTGAGCAGGTGTTAGGATGAAATGCATCATTCCTACCCCTGCAGGGGTTCCTTGTTTACACTTATGAAGGCCCTGTAGTCAAATGTGCTGTGAGATCTTGGCCAAGCTTAACCTTTGAGCTTCAGTCTGCTGTCTCTGAAATGAGTGTGAGAACAACACTTAGCTACAGGTCTCCATGGGGTTTCATTGAGATCGTGGCTTGGGAAAGCTTTGTGTGTTGCAGAATGAGTAATGCAATAATGAGTAGAAATTGTGAGGTATTCTGTGCAGGTTTGCAAGGCTTTTGTCTGTTCATTTGTTCGTTTTGAGATAGTCTCACTCTGTCACCCTCAGTAGAGTGCCGTGGCATCTATAGTCCTGACAGCTCTCAGAAACCCCAAACTCTTGGGATCAAGTGATCCTCTTTTCTCAGCCTCCCAAGTTGCTGGGACTAGAGGTGCCTGCCACAACTCCTGACCATTTTTTTGGAGATAGGGTCTTGCTCTTGCTCAGGCTGGTGTTGAACTTATGAGCTCAAGCAATCCATCCACCTCAGCCTCCCAGATGCCCAGGATTACAGGCTCGAGCACCCGGCCTCTGTGCAGGTTTTGCCTGCTACTTTTCTGTGCATTTTTATTTAGGGAAGCAACAGTATGACTGGCTGTTTTATTTATCTTTCTTTCTTTTTTTTTTTTTTTTTTTTTTTTGAGACAGAGTCTCACTTTTCACCCAGAGTGCTGTGGTGTCACAGTTCACAGCAACCTCAGACTCTTGGGCTTAAGTGATTCTCTTGCCTCAGCCTCCCAAGTAGCTGGGACTATAGTCGTCCACCACAATGCCCTGCTATTTTTAGAGATGAGGTCTCACTCTGGCTCAGGCTGGTCTTGAACCTGTGAGCTCAGGCGATCCACCCACCTGGGCCTCCCAAGGGCTGGGATTACAGACGTGATGCACAGCACCCGGTCGACTGCCTATTTTCTAATTGATCACTTCCCACTTACACTCAGTAAAATCTGTGTATAGCCTCAAGATATTCACTTTTAGGCTGTTTATCTGTAACACCCAAATATGTGATTTCTCTCCTTCCTTTTCATTCTGGCTCCCTGCATGACTACTCACCCTGCCTCCCAGGCAAAGATTTAAATAGGCTCCTTGATTCCTCTACTCTGTTACCTGTCTCATCCCATAGATAAACTTCTAATTTTACCTTGGAAACCATGTGACTTCTGTCCCCCTCCTTTTCACTCTACTCCCACTACCTTAGATTTGGCCAACATGATGTTAGAAGTGCACTATCACAACACTCTGCCATCCTGGCCACTTAAGGTGTAATGCTGGTGGGATAACACAACCCCTTGGGATGGAATTCAGCAGTTCTTATTGAATCCCCAACCTGTCTTGCTCACTTCTCTCCCACCAACCACAATCCCCTGTCCCAGTACCAAATTGTGAAGCTGCACCAGGTCGTGTCTTGGCTAGTAGTTATCCCTGCCAGGAATGTCACTCCTGTCCCCACTCATTCCATCTAGAACCCATCTCCCCTTCTCCAAAGATAGACTCAAGTGCTGCTGCGTCTCTCTAGCTTTCCATGACCCTCCCAGGCAGGATCCCTTGTTCCCATCTCTTCGTCCTGGTGTCTGTACACACACACACAAAATCTTTAATTTATGCATTATTCTTATTCTTTTCCACTAAGTGGTGTGATGTAGAAGAATAGGGATACCCCCTTGAAAATCCCTCCATTCCTGATATCTACAAAAATGGCCCACCGCCTGGTTCACATAGGTGTACACCGAGTGCTTAAATTGAGATATTAAATTGATAAATTGTCAGTCATGCAGTGCCTCTACCAATCCTGAAATATCTGATTCATTTAAAAAATAACATTTGTTATTTTTCTGATTATAATGATAATGTTAATTCATTGTGAAGTTTCGAAAATATAGGGGAAAATGTAAAGAAAATAAAAATCATGCAATTAACCCACCATCATAGACAGCAAACACTAATAAGTTGATGAATTCCCTTTCAGTAGACTTACGATGCATACAAATTTCATGCTAATTTTATAATAACACATTGTTCATCATTTAAAATAGCAAATTTACTCTCCTGGAATGACAATGCAGGTGTCACTATCAGTTGCCAATTGATTTCAGTGCCACAGGTCTTGTAATCAGTGTAGATTTTTAATTTCTGAATATTGTGAGAGACTGAGGCACAGATGCCATGAATGAAAGCTTGCTTCACTATACATTATTTCATATAAATTGGAGAGTATACTATATAAAATATTTTTAACTTTTTTTCCCCACTTCATATTATACCATAATGCTTTCCATGCTATAAAGAATTCTTCCTGACATGGCTTTGTGTCCTCTCAAAAGCTATATGTTGAAACCCTAACCCCCAGGACATCAGAATGCTCCTGAATTTGGAGATATGACGTGTAGATGGGTGATTAAGTTACAAGGCCATTAGGGTTACCCTAAGAGCTGGTCACGTCCTCATAAGAAGAGGAAATTTGGACACACAAAGAGACACCAGAATCAAGTGTTTTCAGAAGGAAGACCATGTGAAAGGACAGCAAGAAGGCGGCCACCTGCAAACAGAAGAAAGAGACCTCAGAGGAAATCACACCTGCCCACTACTTGAACTTAGACTTCTGGTCTCCAGAAAAGCAAGAAAACAAATTTTTATAGTTAAGCCACCCAATCTATGGCTTAACCACAGAAATTAATTTTCTCAAACTAATTCAAACTAAAATGCTGTTTCATATAATTTATTTAACCACTCACTTGTAGTGGCAAATGCCTTTTTATTAAAAATGGTATTATTACGTATATCTTTGTAAAGAAATCCTTGTCAGATCAGTGACTATTTCCTTAGGAAAAAAAATCTTTACTATGTTTCCCAGCACAAAAATAACAAAAATTTATTTAGAAAAATTCATAAAATAGAGCAAAAAATAATAGTAACAATTCCATTATTCACATACAAAGATGGTTTTACTTATTGTATTTATTTCTAATACTTTTTTTTCTCATCTAGGTGCTATGATAATTTTGCATTTCAACCTGACTGGGCCATTGAATGCCAAGTTCTCTGATTAAACACTATTTCTGGGTGCAGCTGTGGGGGTGTTTCTGCAGGAAATTAGCATTGGAACTGGTGGATTGAGTGAAGCAGATGGGCTTCCCCAGTGTGGGTGAGCATGCAAAAGTGCCCAACATGCAGGACTGTTTTGCTTATCTGTAGTGTTTGATATCACAAAAAGTATACATGGGCTGTTTTTTGCTCATCAGCTTTCTTTAGTGTTTATATGTTTAATGTGTGTACCAAGACAATGCTTATTCTTCCAATGTATAGCAGGAAAGAAAAAAGAATGAAAAGGTGGAGAAAGGTAAAATTCATTCTCTGCCTGACTGCCCGAGCTGAACCATCAACCTTCTCCTGCCCTTGATCCTCCTGATTCTTGGACCTTCAGACTTAAACAAGAATCTACACCATCAACCTTTCACCTCTCAGGTGCCCCCAATACAATAATGGCAATAGTATTGCTTTGCTAGGGCCAAGGTCAAAGGCAAGAATTCTACCCTTTCTTCATGTGGTGAGAAAGTAAATAGAAACATGACAAGATGTACTTGTTTTCCCAGAAAACTAATGAGGCAATCAACTGTGTCACATTCTGCTGGAGATGGAATTGGTATTGGAATGTTTCACCTTCTCTTACAGGACTGCAGTCTTCACAGATGACCCTCAACTTTGCAGCACACAAGAAGGGACCAAAACAGAGAGATTTCTTCCATACAACATAAACAGATTTTCCAAAAGGAGGGTAGCGTCTCTCAACTAAGAGATGGGAAAGAGAGCCTGAGAGATGGGGCATATGGAATGTTCTCTTATTAGAAAACGTAAGGCATAAATAAGCCTTTTTTTTTTTTAATAGTTCGAGAATATGACTAAAAGGAGATGAGATGATAGCCCCTGTCCTCTCACACAGTGTACTGCTTTTTGACTTTGTATATTTCTACTATAGAGGGTCTGGAGAAGACTGTCAGGACAGTGGTACTCCAGGTGAGTGAGGATGGTAGCCACTCTCCAATCATCTCTGTAGCATGACGGTGGCAGAGGACAGGTGAGAGGTGGGACTGGAGACCAAGCCTCTGGATGCAAGCATGAAACTTCCTTCAGGACAAAAAAAGCACGAACGTGTCCACACCAGGCTGTAGGTAATGTGGTAAGCTCAATAAGTAACAGACATGGGAGAAAAATGTTGAGGACTTCCAGTTCCAGGTGCCTCTCATTGAAAATACCAGTGGTTAATGGAATTGTATGCAAAATCATTAGATAATAGAAGGTATGCTTTTTAAAAAAATTTGACATTAGTTTCTAAAAGGCATCTACTGATTATGTTTTATTACCTGGTTTGTTAAGCATCTATTGTAAAGTGCTGGTGAATTACAATGAATTTGCTTTCCTTCCACAGAAACGTCACCTGAACATACTTAACTGGCTCATAGTGCCACAAATATGTATTTATTTATTTTATTAAGTAATGTTGTTTCCTTTTACATATTACAAAGTGCTTTTTCATTAGTTTTTCCTGGAAAAAAAATTTAAACTATTGTAAAGTGTAAAGTTCTTGGCTGTGGTTATATACTCTCAAAATTCCAGAATTTTAAAGTGTTTCTCGGGTCCTCTGGATGCTTCTTAGATTTCACCATTCATCTACAGACCACAGTGAGAATTTCATTAAAGCTATGACACTTGTCCCCGGAAAATGAACATGAACAGAGAATGCTACATAAAATTTAAAGGGTTTGGTAGATCCCGAGAAAGCTATTCCATGGAACCCCCGGTTAAGAAACTCTGAGTTGGCCAGGCGCAGTGGCTCACGCCTATAATCCTAGTACTCTGGGAGGCCAAGGTGGGTGGATTGCTTGAGCTCAGGGGTTCAAGACCAGCCTGAGCGAGAGCAAGACCCTGTCCCTACTGAAAAAAATACAAAACAAAACAAAACAAAACAAAAAACTAGCTAGACCTAGTGGCAGGTGCTTGTAGTGCCAGCTACTCAGGAGGCTGAGGCAGGAGGATCACTTGAGCCCAAGAGTTTGAGGTTACTGTGAGCTCTGATGACTCCACAGTACTCTACCCAGGATGATCAAGTGAGACTCCATCTCAAAACAAAGAAACTCCCTGTTAAAGGATTTTGAAGATTCTTGATAAATTAGGTAAAACAATGAATTTTCTGATACTCTAAACTTGACTTTTTCAGGTGTTTATGAAGAAGGCACACACCTATTATTGTAATGTCAGGGAAGGTGAAGTTTATTTCAGTCTAGATTTTGTTGTGTAAAAAAATAAATAATACTCCATCCTCTCAATCTTCCTGTATCAACCATGATACATTGTCTGGTCCCTTCTCCCAGTTGAGTTTTATATGAAAAAATAAATTACAGCAATGTCAAATCAGAAAGAATTGAGAAAGCACGTTCTGCTCTACAATGCAGAGTGCCAGCTCACTGCTAGACTGTACACTAAGCACCTTACATGCATTTTTCGCATTTAAGCCTCACAATAAGAACATAAGAAAGACACTGCTGTATATTTACGTCCATCTCACATAGAAGGAAATGTACAGTAACTTGACTGAGACCACACTATCTGTAGCTGATGAGTCTGGGACACAAGTTTTCTCTTCCAATTTGGCAGGCAGGCAAAACCCATTAGAAACAGGTGTCTTTTATCTAAAGTTTTTCAAAAGAGCAGCAGTTTTATTTCAAAGAAACAAATGACCCAAATCAATTTGCACCTGCCCTTGATTTTGTGTAAATTTATTTATAATGACTTTGTGAAGTAAAAGGAGATAATCCTAAATTCAAAGAATTTTAAATAGTGTTAAATCAAGCATATAACATGCAATCCCATTTTTCCAGAAAAGAGGCTAAAGGCAGAACAGTAAATCTTTTCCACGGCAAAAATTATCACAAGGGTACATGGAATCTTCTGATCTCGAGGACTTTTCCCTTTAAATGGAACCTGCAAATCACTGAGTTATCATATGGTATAAGAAGCAAGTTCATCAATCTCTTTCACTCTTCATTTGCTTTAGATTGATGTGACTTTGTGATAATGCATCTTTCTGATCACCTCATGCTATCCTTGATATGGAGTCTCCAGAGAAAGCTACAAATAGACAAAGAAGGCTGGTGGCCTAGAATTAGAAATGGCAACATTTTAGAGCATCTTCAACACAATAGTGGTACCCAGGAGAACTTTGAAGATATGAGACAGCAATAAAATATGCGTAGAAGAGAATGGCAAAGCAGAAACTGAAAATGAGTGATCATAGCTGCTCCAATTCATTGTAAAGTTTTACTCTGAAGGGTATACTACTCAGATGCTTACTGAGAATATTGATATGCACCACAATGGTTAATCAAATTAAAATTCCAGGTTGCAGTTTTTACACATGAGAAGCTGAGATCCAGAGCAATTGAATTACTTAAAGTCTCACTGAAAATTGCTGGTGGGAGGGCTTATTTCAAGGTCTGTCCACTGTACCTTATTCCTATTCTAGTCAATTGTAGGCCAGAAGTCAGCAAACTTTTCTTGAGAAGCCAGATAGTATGTATTTTTATTTTTTGAATAGTATGTATCATTTTATTTATTTATTTATTTATTTATTATTAAATCATAACTGTGCACATCAATATGATCATGTGGCATCATACACTAGTTTCATGAAAAACCGTTTGACACATTTTCATCACACTAGTCTACATAGCCTTCCTGGCGTTTTTTTAGTTGTTGTGCCAAGACATTTACATTCTCCATTTACTAAGTTTCACATATATCCTTGCAAGATGCACCGCAGGTGTGATTTTTGTCTTTTTGATAATAAATGTTCTAACTGGAAAGGATGAAATCTCACTGTGGTCTTGATTTTCATTTCTCTAATGATTAGTGATGTTGAACATTTTTTCATATACCTGTTGGCTATTTGTATGTCTTTTTTTGAAAAATTTCTACTCATAACTCTAGTCCATTTTTAAGTTGGATTATTGGGGAATGCCTTTGACCTATTTGAATTCCTTATGTATTCTGGTTTTTCATTCTTTCTTAGATGGAAAGTTTACAAATATTTTCTTCCTTTTTGTATGTTGATTCATCACTTTGTTGTTTCATTTTTTGGGCAGAAGCTTTTTAGCTTGATCTGTTGGATGAAATATTCTGTAAATATCTGTTAGATCCATTTGGCCTAGAGTATAGTTTAAGTCCTATATTTCTTTGTTGAGTTTTTGCCTCAATGAGGCAAAATGAGTTTTTCCCTTTACCGAAAGGGGAAAGTTGAAGTTTTCTATTATTCTTATACTGTAGTCTTTTTCTTCCTTTAAATCTATTAATATTTGCTTCATATATTTGAGTGCTCTAGTGTACTCATATGTTTACTATTATTATATTCCCTTGCTGAATTGACTCCTTTGTTATCATATAATGACCTTCACTTTGCTATTTGTTTACTAATGGCTGCTTTTTTAAAATATAAGTTCAAATTCTCAGGTACTAGGAAATGTATCTTTTTGAAAAACAAGTCAACCCAAAACCTATACCATATTTATGGAATGGAAGTGTCAATATTATTAAGATGGATTTCTCCCTAAATTCATCTACAGATCTAATGCAATCCCAATCAAAATCCAAGTAGACTTTATTATTTTTTTTTTAGAAAGTGGCAGGACAAATCTAATACAGAAATGCAAAGGAACTATAATATACAAAATAATTATGAAAAAGAAGAATGAAGTCAAACGATCTATACTATCTAATTTCTAGACCTAGTATAAAGCTGCAGTAACCAAGTGTGGTGTTGGTGAAAGGATTAAATTGTTTATTAAAAAAAAAAAAAAAAAAAAAAAAAAACAGAATAAAGAACCTAGAAAAGGACCTAACACATATTGAGTGAAATAATTTTTGAAAAGAGTACCAAAGAAATTCAATAGGAAAAAGTAAGTTTTTCAACAAATAATGCTGGAAAAAGTGAATATTTATATGGTAAAAATAACTTAACTCTTTTTCACATTATACAAAAACTAACTCAAATGAATCACAAATTTAAATGTAAAATCTAGAATTATAATGGAAAATATCTTCATGACCTTGGGGATCAGTGATGATTTTTGAGAAAGGATACAGAAAACACCAGATATAAAAGAGAAGATTGATAAATTGGACATCATCAAAATCTTAGGCTTTTGATTATTAAGAGAAACCACAAAAAAAAGAAGAGTGGGAAAAGATATTTACAACACATATCAATGTTAGAAGGCCTATATCCAAGATCTAGAAAGATTAGTAAACATTGAGTTTAGGAAGAGCTTTGAGACAATTGCATAGATATTGTTAAAATGGTCAGAAAAGAAGATAAACCGTTTTTTGGCAGGAGATCTTGGCAAGACTATTAAAGAGTAGTATGAAATGGAAATGGAAAAGGATGAAATTCCCTCCAAAATTAATTTTGCCTGCTGAACACTTTTGTCTTATTGGAGAATTTACCATCAGTAGCAATTTTATGGCAGTCATCATCACTATCTCCATATCAGTCCAGGAATCTCAGTCTCAAAAACATCTGCTTTATGTGTATTAAGTCTGCTCTTTTTAAAGTCTAGCTTTCAAGAACAGGATTTATCTGGAAAAATGAAACCATAGTTCCCACTGAGGATTTTAGGGACCATATACCTCAACAGCAATTTCATACTGTGTCACTCTTGGTAGGCCAGTAAAGTAGGAACTTAGTACTTCAAGCCTGGGTTATTTATTTCCTCAATAAGCATTCATGTGTCAGGCACTTCATTAGGTGTTCATAACATAATGATAAATGAATATCTAGAAACATATAATTTAGAATGAAAAGCCTGGGTCATCGGTCTACAAGCTGTGTGTATAGGACTGGGTCTCTGGAATCCTAGAGAAATAAGGGGATAGGCTCTCAAGAGAATGAAAAGAAGTAAGCAAATTGTAATGCATCCCAAGAGATTGTACATAGCAAAAGAACTAGCTTTTTCTTTACTCATTTTTTGTCCTTTTTTGTGTCCATCAATTTATAAGTCATGCCACTACTTAAAGTCAACTGTATTCACCAATGACAAATTTTGACAGGGTCAGGATTGGACCTCTGACAGAAACGGCAAGGCAAAGAGCCAACTTACATATTGTGATGGGGAAGGAGGAGGAATAAGGGACAGCACTGACAATCTGAAAACAGTAAGCAGAAGAAATTAAGGCAACAGCAAGTAGTAATATAAGATTTCTCCTTTTCTCCTCTATCCTTTTCTACTGTTATTTCCCATACAAAGCTGTTATTACTCCCCAACCTTTCTGGAGTAAGGAACTTTACAAAAAAGACAGTAGAATAAGCCCAAGGCAGAAACTTGAGAGTAAATACTAGTGGTATCCATTCTGGCCCTGGGCGCATATAAAGGAAAGGACTGTCAGTGATCAACAGTGTTGGTGGCAGAACTGATAGGCCAAAAGAAAGTGGAGTATTAAGGATAGGAAAGAACAAAGTGCTTTTCCTGCTCTCTACTCTCACACTTGACACAGAACACTTTTATGGTGACATGTAGGGGAGGATCCTCAAACACCCCAAGCAATTCTGCAGCAGCCACCAGCTGAGTATCCTCTAACTGAGTTTATTTCTAACAGATCTTTCTGGATACCATATCAAAATTTATGAGATGCATTTAAAACAGAGTTTAGAGGGCAATTTATAACATTAGTTATTATATTAGAGATGAAGTCTCAAATTCATGATTTAAGCTTTCATTTAAAGTAATTAGAAGAAGACAATTTAAACCAGAATAAGAGTAACAACAGAAATACTAAAAGTGAGAGCACACATCAATGAAATAGAAATAGAGAAACAATGGAAACAATTAAAACGAAAGCTAGTTCTTTAAGGAGTCAATAAAATTGATAAACCTCCAGTGAAATTGATTAAAAAAAATAAAGACACTAATAACCAATATCAGCAATGAAAAGGGGGGTATAATTAAAGATCCTACAGATGTTAGGAGATTTATTAAAAAGATTATTTTATAAAAAACTTTTTTTCCAACAAATTTGATCATCAAGATCAAATAGACAAATTTATAGCATTGCTTATTAAAATTCAGTTAGAAACAAATTGAATTTGTAGTTAAAAATCTTCCCACAAATAAAGACTCTAGATTCACATGGCTTTACTGGTGAATCTGTAAAACAGTTAAAAACGAAATACAGTCAATTCTACACAAACATTTTCAGGACAGTAGAGGAGGAAATACTTCTCATCTTATTAGATAAGACAGCACCATTCTGATACCAAAACCAAAGTCATTATAAGAAAAAAATATACAGACCTATATTCCTCATAAAGATAGATGTTTTACTTTATGAAATTTTAGCATATCAAATCAATCAGTTTATAAAAAGGATGATACATTATGATCAAGTGAGATTTATCCTAGAAATGCAAATTTGACTTGACATTCAGAAATCAATGTAATTCATTATTTAAATAGACTGAAAAGGAAAAACAGAATAGAAGGTTTATCTCAAAAGATCCTGAAAAAGGCATTTGAAAAAATTTTAATTTTGATTTTGAAAAAGATTTTTAGTAAACTAGGAATGGGAGGGAATAAGTACTCTCAATCTACTAAAGACCATCTATGAAAAACCAGCTGCCAACATCATATTTAATGGTCAAAGGCTGAGTGCTTTTATCTTTTTTCTTTTTTTTTTTTTTGAGACAGAGTCTCACTATGTTGCCCTCAGTAGAGTGCTATGGCGTCACAGCTCACAGAAACCTCTAATTCTTGGGCTTAACTGGTTCTCTTGCCTCAGCCTCTTAAGTAGCTGGGACCACAGGCACCTGCCACAGCGCCCAGCTAAGAGTCCCTTCATCTTAAGATCTGGAACAAGGCAAAGATGTGTGCTTTCTCTTTTGAAAATGTCCCAGAGGGGCATAGTCAGCAGAATAAGCTAAAAAAAAAAGAATTAAAACACAGTCAGACTGAAAAATAGAAAACATTAAGAAAACTTTTTTATTCAGGGATAATATGAATGCTTGCTAGATACTACCACAATGCTTTACAATTAAATGAGGTTAAGCACTGCCGAAGATGTAAGATCAATACATAAAAATGAATTATTTTGTATATGCTAGTTAGCAACAATCTTTAGATTTGAAGAATTTAAAAACTATATACCACTTACAATAACATTTAAAAACATGAAATACTTAGAGATAAATCTAAAAACTTGTGCAAGATTTGTATACTGAAAACTACAAAACCTTACAAGGACAAATTTTATAAACAATTTTATAAACAAATTTTATAAACAATCAGTGTTATATACCTCAATTGTGGATCAGAAGACTCAATATGGTTAAGATTCTGATTTTCTAGATTGACCTATAGATTAAAAACAATCTCAATCAAAATCCCAGCAGACTATTTCCTCCTTAGAAACTGACAATCTAATTTTAAATTTTATACGGAGAGAAAAGGAATATAATAGTCAAAACAATCTTGAAAACGTACAAAGTTGTAAGACTAACATTTTCTGATTTCAAGACTTAAGGAAATCCCCCCATTATCAATACAGTATGATATTCCTATAACAATAGCCATATATACCAATGAAACAAAATTAAGAGTCCAGAAACAGACACATACATATGTAATCCATTTAATTTTGATAAAGATGTGAAGAAATTTTATTATTTCTTTCAGATCAAACTTTTAAAAAAATGATGCTGAATAATTGGACACTCGCATGCAAAAGGAAATTAATCTTTATGCATATCTCATGCCATATACTAAAATTAACTTTAAATGACCATAAACCTAAATGTAAAACCCCAAACTAAAATTTCTAGAAGACATCATAGGATAAAATCTTTTTGACCTTGGATTAAGTTAAAACTTCTTATATTCAATACAAATAGGACAAACCATAAAAGAAAAAAATAAATTAGACTTCAATATTGAACATTTCCACTCTATAAAAACAACTCCTAAGTAAATGAAAAGGCAAACAATGGATTAGAAGAAAACAGTTCAAAAACATGTATCTGATAAAGAACTTATATACAAAATATAAGAAGACAAACAACCCAGTTAAAATGGGAAAATATTTGAACAAATGCTTTACCAAAAAGGATACACTGGTAATAAACACATGTGAATATACTTAATATCTCTAATCAGTAGGAAAAATCAAATTAAAACCAATACCACTCCATTAGCAAAATGTCTAACGTATTTTTGAAAATAAATATATCACACACTGGTGAGGATTCAGCATATCTGTGGATGATAATAGAAAATGGTGCATATATTTTTAAAAGTGTTATCCATTTTCTGTAAAGTTAGGTATAAAAAACCAGCACATTGTACCCTATGATTGCATTAATGTACACAGCCATAATTAAATTTAAAAAAAAAAAGTTAGGCGTATAGTTATATGACAGAGCAATGCTACTTCCAGATATTTACCCAAGATAAATAAGAACATATTTTCACACAAAGAATTTTACATGAATGTTTACAATGGCTTGTTTATAACAGTCAAAAACTAGGAACAGTTCAAATATCTGTATGTTGAATGGATAAATTGTGGCAAATTTACATAGTAGGAAGCTGCACAGCAGCAAGCAAAACCAAAATACTGATACATGCTTCAACGAAGATGAATTTCAAAATTATTCTGCTAAGTCAAATGACCCAGACAAAAGGAACACATAATATATAACTCCAATTACATGACATTCTGGAAAAGACAAAGCTATAGACTCAGAAATCAAATTATTGGTTAGCAGAGGCTGAGGGTTAGGAAAGGAGATTGACTCTTATGTAAAAGACATAAAATCTATATCTTGATTTTTGTGGTAGTTTCATGGACGTATATGTTTAGCAAAATTAAAATTATTATTTATAGACTTATGCCCTTAGAAAGGACAAAAAGGATAAATCTCAGTGTGTATAAATCATACCACAATAAACTTGATGCTTACAATAAAAAATAAATAAATAAGGAAAACAATATGAAGCTTCCTCAAAATTTAAAAATAAAACTTCCAGACAGGCTGGGCATGGTAGCTCATGCCTGTGATCCTAGTACTCTTAGAGGCCAGGGCTGTGGATAGCTTGAGCTCAGGAGCTTGAGACAAGCCTGAGCAAGAGCCAGACTTCACCTCTACTAAAAATAGAAAAACTAGCTGGACATTGTGGCAAGCACCTATAGTCCCAGATACTTGGGAGGCTGAGGCAAGAGGATCGCTTGAGCCCAAGAGTTTGAGGTTGCTGTGAGCTATGATACTATGGCACTCAACCCAGGGGAACAAAGTGAGTGTTGTTTTTCTGTCTCAAAAACAACAACAACAATAGCAACAATTATCAGATGATCCAGCAATCCCACTCCTGGGGATATATATGTATGTGTGTGTGTGTGTGTGTGTGTGTGTGTGTGTAAAGGATATAAAATCAGTATATCAAGGAAATAGCTGCACTCCTGTATTCATTGCATCATTATTTGCAATAGCCAAGATATGAAAATAACCTAAGTGTCCATCAACAGATATACAGATTAAGAAAATGTAGTACATATACACAGTGGAATACTGCTCTGCCTTATAAAAGAAGGAAATTGTGTCATTTGCTACAATGTGCTTGATCTTAGGGGATATCATGTTAAGTGAAATAAGCCAGACAAAGAAACACAAGTAGCAAAGATCTCACATACAGAGTCTATAAAAGTTAAACTTACAGAAAAAGAAAGTAGAATGTTAGTTACCAGAGGCTGAGGGTTACAGCGAAGTTGAGATGTTTGTCAAAGAACACAGAATTTAATTAGATAAGAGGAATGAGTTCAAGAGCTCTAATGTATAACACAATGACCATGGTTAAGAACAATGTATTGTGTTCTTAAAAATTGCTGAGAAAGAAGATTATAAGTGTTCTCACCTCAAAAAATTGTATATAAGTATGTGAGATAATGCATGTTTTAACTAGCTAAATTTAGCCATTCCTCAATGCATGTATATTTTAAAACATCATGTTGTATATCATAAATACATACCATTTATAATTGTCAAATAAGCAGTTATAAATAATTACAAATGGACAAGTTCTGAATAAACATTTTTGAAAACTGAATTATTTATATAACAGAAAGACTTGTGATAATTACAGTAAAAGCAAATGAAAAAGATAATAGAGTCAAAGTAAGTAGAGAGAAAATACATAAAGTATACAAATATATACCAAATAATTGAATGGTGTATGGTATCTTTAAAGTGAACAATGCACAATCTGTAATGGAAGACATATTCAAAGATATCATAGAAGAAAACAACCATGTCTGCTGCCACTAGAGGAATGCTGATTAAAATGATGATGAGAAAACTAGAAAACTAGAGTAGCTAAAATGAATAATACTGGCAATACTAACCTAAGGAAACATTGAATACTCATACATTGCTCATGGGAATGCAAAATGGTATGGCCATTCTAGAAAATAGTTTGGCAGTTTCTTATAAATTTAAACACATACTTTGCATATGACCCAGCAATCATATTCCTACATATTTACCTAAAGAAATAAAAATTTATCTTCAGATACAAACCTACGCAAAAATGTTTATAGAAGTACTCAGTGGGTGAGTAGATAAGCAGTGTTAAACACATACATGGAAATACTATTCAGCAGTAAAAGAGATATCACTAGCATTTGTAAAACCTTGGATGAACCTCAAAGGCATTATGCTGAGTGAGTCAGTCTCCAAAGAGCATATAGTGCATCATTCTATTTACATGGCATTCTCTAAAAGGCAATATTATATGACATGGAACAGAACAGTGATCCAGGGGTTGAGGTAGAAGGAGAGTATGACTAAAAAGACATAGCATGAGGTAGATTTGCGGGGAGATGGAACTACCTTGTTTCCTAATTGTGGTGATGATTATGATTACAAAAGCTTAACATTACGTAGATTTTTGAGATGGTGGGACTGTTTTACATGAGACTACACGTTAAAATTCATTAAACTCTGAAAAAAATGTCAATTTTACTATATGTCAATTTAAAATAATATGACAACAATAAACAATAATAAAATAAAAAACACTAAAGAAATAAAAAAGGTTTGTAACTAGGATGAGAAGTATAAATTAGACACTTCGAATTAAAGTTCAGTCCCTGGGGAAAAGTTTTCAACAAAAAGATCACAAGTTTTCATACCGCATCTCTTCGGTTCACAGACAGCTTAGGAATGTGCCCTGATGTGTAATTTTAAAATTTCATCTGCAGGAGGAACTCTATATTAGTAACTATGAGTAGATTGTTTGGTAATGAGCACCATTTCTTATGTATTATACTTCTAATGCTGAAAGACCGTTGAGAAAGGCCTAATCAGCAGACCATATTGCCTACAGAGACTTTTATCTTTCTTACTACCAATCTAGGGGTTATACTACAATGCCTGCATGAATTAACGTATTTATCTTTTCAAGCTGTGTGTGTATACACCTGCATGTGCATGAGCCTGTATGGAGTGCTCACCTGTCCTAACTAGACAAATTCACCATTCTGCACCTAAATTGCTTATGGAGATTTTTACGAACCCTACACTTACAGTGTCATGGCTGACATAGACTATCCCACAACAAGAAGCCCCTAGTTTTCATCCACACTTCCCCAACTAGTCCACACTCCAATTTCAGAGACTAAGAATGTATTTCTATGGATACTGTGCATTGGAGAATGTTGAATAGAGAGAGAAATGAGGCATCAGGCAATAACGTCTCTGTGGGAAAGATGGGATGTTCTCTAAAGAAAAGTCCCATTAATACATTCCTTTTGGAAAGATGTATGGAGAACATTTAGAGATCTAAAAATAAATCTGCCATTCAATCCTATAATTCCTCTACTAGGCATATACCCAGAAGACCAAAAATCACACCATAACAAAGATACTTGTACCAGAATGTTTATTGTAGCCCTATTCATAATTGCTAAATCATGGAAAAAACCCAAGTGCCCATCGATCCACAAATGGATTAATAAATTGTGGTATATGTATACCATGGAATATTATGCAGCCTTAAAGAAAGATGGAAACTTTACCTCTTTCATGTTTACGTGGATAGAGCTGGAACATATTCTTTTTAGTAAAGTATCTCAAGAATGGAAGAAAAAGTATCCAGTGTATTCAGCCCTACTATGAAACTAATTTAGGGCTTTCACATTAAAGTTATAACCAGTTCCAACCTAAGAATAGAGGGAAGGGGGAAAGGGAGGGGAGGGAGGGGGGAGGTAGGCAGAGGGAGGAGGATTGGTGGGATTACACCTGCGGTGCATCTTACGAGGGTATATGCAAAACTTAGTAAATGTGGAATGTAAATGTCTTAGCACAATAACTAAGAAAATGCCAGGAAGGCTATATTAACCAGAGTGATGAAAATGTGTCAAACGGTCTAGGAAACCAGTGTATGGTGCCCCATGATCACATTAATGTACACAGCTATGATTTAATAATAATAAAAAAATATATAAAAAAAAAAAAAGAAAGAAAGAAAAGTCCAGGGACAATTTTGAGAAGTCCAAAGAAGGATAAGCAGTAGAACCCAGGGTCTGTCTACAAGCGGACACCTGAGGGAAGGTTAATTTTGATATGTGCTCTTTTTTTCTGAAAAGAAGCTATTGGAATAGTCAGTTTTACTATATATATATTTTTTAATTTTACATTTTTAATGGTTAAAATGTATTCCTGGTCCAATCAGAAAAAGTAATTTTAAAAATGTAACAGATGAACTCAGAGAGGGAGGAAAAGTATTTCTTTTCTAAATGTGCAGAGGTTCAAAATCCCTCATTATTCTGTGATCTGTTTATAAGAATATTCACTCATCATGGTATTTATTTGCCTTAAAATTTTACTGTATTAGAGAGAGATTTTCAATATCATTTTGGAAAAAATTCTTTTTACTTCAAAATATAACATATTTATATATTTAAAACCGTTGGTTTAGTGAATATTAGTTTGAAGACATACATTCTACTTTAAAATCACATTTTTGAATCTTAACTTTGACATATCTGTTGACTCCCTTTATAAACTCCCTAAAATATTCAATACAAGGATAGTTTTAGACAAGTAAAAAACATCTGCATATTTTGAATGCCAGGCACTATACATTAATTAGCTCTTTATTGTAACACCCTCACATTCTCCCCATTTTACAGATAGAAATACTGAAGTTCAAAAAGGATTAAAAAACTTTCCCATGCCCATGTAACCTATAGGTGAGTCAGCTGAATCTCAACCTGAGTTCTTTATGACCCCAAAGCTTTATAGTTCCCAATATGCCACTGACTTGTCAACTACTGATAAAATAATTCTGAAGTAAATAAGTCTGTTTCACTGCAATTTTGCATAACTACATCATTTTGAAACAAATTTCAAATATCTTAATTTTAAAGCATTCATAGCTAGCTCTCTATTATTATCATTGAAAAAATGATGGAAATATTGCTTATTTTATGAACATCACTCCTAAGAAAAAGGTAAGAATAATAAAACCCATAAGTAGTCTCTAGATCCCAGGATTACATTTTAAATGCAGATTGCTAGACTTAGGTTTCCTTAAGTATTTTTAAAATACTCTCTAACTCCTGTAATATTTTATGTTGTATTTTTTAAATAAAATAAGCCTATAATTTTAATAACTATTTTTATGAACGAAGAGTTTCATCATTTACAATTATAATGAGGAACAGAAGAGCTAATTTATAGGACCATGACCTGTGTGACATTGGCAATTACACTAACTCTTCCTTTTTAACCTTTCAAAACTGTTTTGTTAGTAATTATTGCAGTGCTAGTCTAATAAGAAAATAGTGGAACTCACCAGCAGTTTTTTTTTTAACATAGGTTTATCATGTATTTTATCATATGCATTTAAATTATAAAATTAGTTTCAGAAAATAAAGTATACACAATGTGGCTTATACAGTGTTTCCCATCCACTGTGTAAAAATTGAGTGATTGACATTTAGGAAGGAAAGACCCATGTGGCCATTGAGTCTCCAGTCACAGCCTTGGAGACTGCATAGATCTTACCTGCCTGATTCCTCTTCTCCGATCCCTACTGCGTGAGGATCAAGGCAACATAGAGATGTATATATGATTTTGAGATTTAGGAAGACCTATTCATTGCCCAAAGTCTTTTCTATTGCTTAAATTAAAAAAAAAAAACCTTTGATATGTTGATTTTATTTACAAATTTCTAATCAATTTTACATTTATTTTTTACTCCAAAATAGTAAGATTATGTGCTTAAACTGCAGCCACAAAGCAAGTGAATGGTACAGTTGGGATTTTAACCATATGCATTTTTAGGTGGGCCTCTCTGCTTTTGTGATTATTTTCAGCCCTTTTGTTCTATGATCAAACTAAGCCCAGGGCATATTGTGAAATTATCCTTTTTATATTTTTATTATTATTTATTAAATCATAACTTTGTACATTGATGCATTTATGGGGTTCAGCATAATGCTTTGATATACAGTGCGAAATGCTTGAAATGCTTACATTGAACTAAGCAACACATACATCACAATTATACTTGTTCCTTAATAGTTTTTTTTTATTAAATCATAACTGTACATTGGTGCATTTGTGGGGTTCAGGATACTGCTTCGATATACAATGTGAAATGCATACATTGAACTAAGTCACACATCCACCACAATTACACTCTTTTCTTAATAGTTTTGAAATGTACCATTGCATCATGCACATTAGGTGAGGTCCTACCACATCCCCTCCCTCCTCCCATATCCCCCATCCCTTCCCCTCTCTCCCCTTAATAAATTCCTGATATAACCTTTTCTCTTTGATTTGCCTCTTTCTCTAAAATTCTAAGTGATGAAAACTAATCAGTTTTTTGTAGGTTATGGACTCATTAACCAACTTTTGACCCATGATTGATAATAAAGCAATTCATATGGGTTGGGAATAGAAAGTAGGAAAAGGCAGAAGTATTATTAACATAAAATAATTTAAAATACCAACTGCTTCTATTTTAACCCAGCAAAGTTAGATTTAAACATAATTAAGTACTTAGTAAGGAATCTTTCATCTACATAGCTATTTTGTCCAATTAGGCTTTTCTTTATTTTAAAAAGTTTGTGGATTTTTTTTTAAATAAAAAATAGAATTGATTAATTCCTCCTAGAAGCCGGCTTTTGTTGAAAGACTGTGAAAATAATTTCCTTATTATTATTATTATTATTATTATTATTATTATTATTTTAAACTGGTCTTGTGGGCGGTGCCCGTAGCTCAGTGGGTAGGATGCTGGCCACATACATGGAGGCTAGTGGGTTCAAACCCAGCCTGGGCCTGCCAGACAACAACAACTACAACAACAATGAAAAAATTGCCGGGCATTGTGGCGGATGCCTGTGG
Organism: Loris lydekkerianus; assembly: GCA_963574355.1. Taxonomy (NCBI): domain Eukaryota; kingdom Metazoa; phylum Chordata; class Mammalia; order Primates; family Lorisidae; genus Loris; species Loris lydekkerianus. The sequence goes on from CAUYPK010021837.1 coordinate 44,691, forward strand.
TCCCAGCTACTTGGGAGGCTGGGGCAGGAGAATGGCTTGAGCCCAAGAGTTGGAGGTTGCTGTGAGCTGTGACGCCACTAGCACTCTACCCAGGGCAACTGTTTGAGACTCTGTCCCCCGCCCCCAAAAACAAAACAAACAAACCAAAAAAAGTGGTCTTGTGTTTGCTTAGCTCTTTAGATACTAAAGTTAAGAAGATGTAAAAGAAAAATCATTTCCACATGGAGGATGAAACTTACTTTAGAAAAGAAAATGTATCCCATGGAGATATGAAATATAGGAAAGACAGATTATTAGAAAAGATCAGAGTAGAACTCCACGCTGCTAACAAGAAGGCAAACAATTTCAGAATGATGGTAAGTAAAACAGGGAACTCTTAGCTCAAGCCATTTAACATGATTTAACTAGAAAAGCCTCAAAATACGAAATGAGTGTCGCCAGTTTCATAATGTGGGGTTTTTTTTCCTTGTTGTTGTTTTCTTTTTTAAACCATGTACTCGGGTGCTCATTTCTCCTTTGCTATCTTTGTTTATGTTTCATTAGGCCATACAGGAAATCCACTCCTTGTTTATATCGCTGGATATGTCTCTTCATGGGAAGAGACAAAAAGACATTTTCTGACATAATTTCACTTTTTCAGTTTCTTACTATAACTTCCAAAAAATTATCTTTGTGAAGATTTTTCAAATTTCTATCACTTCAAAGGAGTAGTAATTTACACAATGTGAATTTCTTTTTTAAAAATCTAACTGAAAGAACCAAAGGCATATTGGGTAGTTTCACTTAATTTTGGAAAATTATTTATTCCAGAGAAAACAACAGCAGAATTCCAGCAGAAAGAGAACAGAAGAAAGAGAATTGTTCTTTTTTTATTAATTAGGTACTTAGTAAGGAATCTCTCATCTACATTTCCCTAGAATTCGAGCCCCTGTTTTTTATAATCACTCCTTGGAAAAATACCACTTCCTGTTATCTCCCTGGTTCCCTGCTCCTTGGCTTCAGTCATTTTCTCTACCACCAAAGCTAATAAACAGCCATTTGGCATGTTTCTGTGTTTATGCATTTGCATCTTTTTTCACTTTTTCTTTATTTACTTTTGCATTTGTTCTCTTTAAATGTATTTTAAACTCTGTGAGGAGGGGATTTTGTTTTTTCTTGATTTTAACACTTCAGCTTAAAAACTCATCCGTCCATGGTATTTTCTTCATCCATTACTGACTCTTTACAAAAGGAAACAAAACATGTTCCTCAGATAACAAGTCAAGCAAGGAAGAGGACACCCACCCTATCACAGAGCCTCCATTATCACCTCTAGTCATTGGATTGTATTCTTATTTTTATCTTGCTGGGAAAATGCCTGAATAGAGTTTTCCAAACAAGAAGCTGTAGTATAGAGTATAAATGTCTTAACACAGTAACTAAGTAAATGAGATGAGGCATATATTAACCAATGTGATATAAGCATTCCTAATTCTATATGAAATCAGCACGTTGTACCCCATAAATGCATTAATGTATACATGATCTATGTGTTTATGATTTAATAAAAGAAAGAACATTAAAAAAAAAAAGTTGTAGTAAACTGTTACCAGCACAAATCATTTAAAGCAAATGTAAGATTAAAAGTCAGAAGTAATTAGAAATCCATAATAATGCTAATTTCATACACACAGTGACATATGCACACAATTGCAGTCAGTCATGGGAGTTCATGTAATATAAATCCTGCTAAAACTTAGCCAGTTTTGTTCTCTTCAAGATGGATAATGTGTTAGCAATAGAATAGAAGGATTTCGTGCCATGTAAACCAAGAATTCAGAATGCAAACCATTGGACCCACAGGATAGGTTTGTTTTATCTGAGCTTGGAAGAAAAGGACCTATGAAAACAAACCAATTTGCTTCCAATCCAAATTATCAACTGGAGAGATTCTTCAACACAATACCAGAAACAGATGTGAATGCCTTTCCTCCATGACTGCAAGCCAGTAAATAATTTCTTGCTATTTTATCCCTTTATGATAAAACCTCAAGCTCCTATCCACACCAGGAGAGGGGAAAACCCTCCAGGAAATACGATACCATTTGGCTCAACTTTTTTTTCATCTTCCCTGTAGAAACTGGATGCTTTACCAAATTCCTCAACTGTGTGTTTTACACTTTAAGATATGGCCTCATGAAGACATATTTTCTTTACTCTGCAAGAAGAGCTTGCATCCTTCCCCTGTTAAAAGGAAAGGGCCTCATATAGTAATGATTTAATGTATAAAAATAAGTTAGTTTTCTTTTAAGAATGATTTATTTTTCTGGAACCTGTATTTTCCAGGAGAGGCTAATGTGCTAACTTTTGAATCCTTGGAAGCATGAGTTCAAATTTGGCCCATAGTAAGCAACAAGCAACAACGTTTGGCCTGGTCTCAAACTCTTCTCTGGGTTTCTACATCATCATATTCCACACACAACTCAGCTCCATTAACACAACTGGAAACATCTGCTGGACAAGGAGCCCAGATTTGAGTAGAGAAGATAGCCAAATGTTCTCAATACCTTCCCATTAGAAAACCAATACTTACCTGCTGATGATATTCAAAAGCAAAGTCAGGGAACGATTTGAGATTCACATAGATTGGGGGTGTTGGCCAATGGGTTCTAGAATTACTTGTAGAAATTTGGATTTTTTTAAAAAAAATCTGTGCTGTTCACTTACTTGCAATTATTTGCTTACTTGGGTGGGCCTCTCTGTGAAGATAAATTCACAGAGCCACATATCCTCCAAAAGCATATAGATTATAGGTTTCAAATTGGTGCAAAATGTCCTAGATCCTTACGAACTTAGACACAACCACAGATGTTATGGTATGTGGGAAAAGGTTGTATTTAAGAACACTAGTGGGTAGTGGTTACAGTTTGAAAATACATGGAATGATTTTCAACAACTTTCTTGCCTTGCTTTTAGCAATCCATTTCTTCCCATGTCCCACACTTAAAAAAAAAATAGAGAAAATTAAAATCTTTGGATAATAGAGGATATTGATATGATACTAAATCTAAAATCATTTGCTGAGGGAATGTTTTAAAATCTGCTATTTATCTTAAGTAATAGTCCATTATCTTATGGCACCCTTGAAGACACCTTAACTTTCAACTCAGCTGGTCATAATTTTATCATGCCATTTTAAAGACTATTTCCATTTTATGCTGTTTTACAAATTTTAGCAAATACGTACTCTAGTTTATGTGATCAAAAACATTTAAAAGAGGTCAGACTCTATGGCTCATACCTGTAATACTAGCACTCTGGGAGGCTGAGGCAGGAGCTTCCCTTGCTTTCAGGAGTTCAAGACCAGCCTGAACAAGAGACCAAGTCTCTACTGGTAAAAAAAAAGAAAGAAAGAAAAGTTAGCCAGGCTTTGTGGCGTGCACCTGTAGTCCCAGCTGAGGCAAAAGTATCTCTCTTAAGCCCAGGAGTTTGATGTTGCAGTGAGCTATGATGATGCCACTGCATTCTAAGTGGAGAGAGAGAGAGAGAGAGGAAGAGAGAGGAACCCATCTCAAATAAAAGATCTAAAATAAAAAGTGATATTCTTTCTTAAGAAACAAGGTTACAGAAGAATGCCTAAGAGTAACTATGCGTGGATGTTTGTTTACAATGACAAGTAAAAGAGGAGAATTCACAGGTGCCAAAGAGTTTCACCCATAAGAATTATACCAACAAACATCTTCAATAAGATACAAAAGTGGTCAACTGTTGTATTTGAAGGAGAAGTATGAGCAGAGTTGAAGAGTGGTCATAGGAAATGTGGTAGAAAGATGCAGCACTTCATTCTATCAAAGGGCTTCACACCAAATTCTCACTGCTTCACTGCCAGCCCAAAAAGAAAAATGAGCCAATGCCTAAAATTGACTTCTACTGAAGTTTAATATCAAAAAAGGAAGGAGCAAAGAAGATAAGTTATTCCAGAGTAAAACTGAATAGCAGGCACATGGCTTCACGGTTCCTGGCAACTCTTATTGTAAAGTCCAAGGAATCTTATAGCTAAAGAGAATAGAAATTACCTAGTCTTATCTTTTAATGTTTTACTTGAGGATACAAAATGTAGAAGGGAGAGAGCCAATTCTCGAACCTAGGTCTGTCAGTTCTCATCAGAGTCATATGACATATGAGTTAGTGAACGCTGAATGGACCAAACCGAAGGCGGCCTTGGCTAGGTCCTGGCTAGTGCCGGGTTGGTTCTACATTGCTCTGTGCCTTGAATTTTTGTCTAAATGATGTGCCCATAATCCTAAATGTCTTATCTGCTTTTCTTAGTTTCTTTTGTGTGATACTGAAATATACCTATTTTTCACAGCTATGGGAAGCTGAAAAAACTGCAGTTTCAGAAAGAAAAGCATAGAATAAATATTGAATCATTTCATAAAATTTTTTTCCAAAAATTAATTAGCTAATTATGAATTTGCAAACTATGTCTTAAATACCTTAAATTAGGCCTGAGTTAGCTGCAGACAGCTTTCAGCAGCAAGGGCAAAGTGGAGCAGCTCTGTCGACCTTTAGGTATGTTGTAGATCCCAACATCTATCCCAAGGGACAACTCTACTGTAGTTTGAAGGTGTCTCCCCAAAAGAATGTGTTGGAAACTTTATCCCTGTTGCAACAGTGTTGGGAGATAGGGCCTAATGAGAAGTCATTAGGCCATGAAGTTTCCTCTCTCTGGAATGGATGAATTCCACTATCTCTGAGTGGGTTTCTTATAAAAGGATGAATCCTTCTTATAAAAGGATGAATTAGGCCCCCTTTTTGCTCTTTCTCTCTTACCATCTCTTGCCGTTCTGCCTTTTGCCATGTGATGATGCGGTAAGAAAGCCCTTGCAAGATGCTGGGCCCCCTAACCTGGACTTCCCAAACTCCAGAACCCTGAATCAATCCATTTCCATACCTTATACATTATCCAATTTGTGGTATTCTGTTACAACAACATAAAATAGACTAAGACCACTTCCAAAGAGGGAATGTAGGCAGCAGTCCCCAGGTACGCATGCCCACATATTTACTAGGGCTAAACATGGACATGACTGTGGGGCAGGGTCAAGTACCCAGCTGCCACAAGGTCAGAGTTGAAGAGTTTTAACCCACAACACTCCATTTTGCTTTTCTTCCACCTGATACCCAAGATTGTACAGAGCAATGAGACAAAAAGTTCTTGAGGAGTCACTCCTTCTCTCAGTTAGCAGGACTTTGGGTATGTCCAGAATTTTATAAGCAAAATAATTTATTTTTCATCCTTTTCAGACTACCCTTTCAATCAAACTGAACTTATATTTGCTATTCTATGAATTTATGATTCAATGACTGGATCGCTTCTGTGAATTACTGAATGGAATTAAGCCAAAAGATGCATATCATGAGCTCCGTACATATGATGTTTTGTCTGCTTTCTTATCTCCTTATTATAAAGTAATGGCAGCAATATAATGACATTATCCTGGGTACGCTACTATAAATCTTATTCGTTCTGCATGGATGGTCAGTGTATAGATGAGCAGATATGTACCAAAAAAAAATTCGAAGAAAGCAAAAAAGTCTTCAATTTTCAGTCTCCTTGTTTAAGTATTAATAACTCAGCAGATACAAAGTATAGAAAAGCTCCAGGATTGGTGCTCATAGCTCAGTGAGTAGGGCGCCAGCCACATACACCGAGGCTGGTGAGTTTAAGCCCAGCGAGGACCTGCTAAACAATAATGACAACTGCAACCAAAAAATAATAATAATAATAACAGGCAGGTATTATGGCAGGCACCTGTAGTCCTAGCTACTGGGAGGCTGAGGCTAGAGAATTGCTTAAGCCCAAGAGTTTGAGGTTGCCGCAAGCTATGATGCCATAGCACTCTACCAGGGTGACATAGTGAGACTCTGTCTCAAAAAAAAAAAAGAAAGAAATCAATTTCTTCGCATGTAGTCCCAGCTACTCAGGAAGCTAAGGCAAGAGAATCACTTAAGCCCAAAGAATTTAAGGTTGAGGTTTCTGTGAGCTGTGATGTCACAGCACTCTATGGAGGGCAACATAATGAGACTCTGTCTCAAAAAAAAAAAAAAAGAAAGAAAAGAAAAGAAAAAAAGAAAAAGAAAAAGAAAAGAAAAGAAAGAAAATCCCTAACTTTTTCCATTGTCTAGAATGAAGTTTTCACTAGAATGAGGCACAGCAAAGAAATGTAGTAGATTTTTGCAAAAGCTTAATTCTCTCTAATTTCAAACACCATACTCTTAGCAAAATATTTCATTTAGTAAATAAGGAAGATAGCAGACAGTAGGCTTGTTTGTAACATGACACTTGGCAAAATACAATATTAATTTTCCCACTTAGTAGTACTTTAAGTTCTTTGCCTTCCAATTTCCTTATCCATAAATGTGCTAAAAATTTCCATGTCAACTTCAAAGAGGTACTATGAGAGTTAATTAAAATAATACATATAGACGTATCTTAATTTAATATACAGTTGTCAATTATCATTGTCACTATGACACTCAATTAACTGTGAGCAAACGGACAAAATGGGAAGAGTTCCAGTTGAGAAGATGCAGGATAGAATAGAGTTAACTTCATTGGTAAAATAAATGCTATTGGAATTTTTACCAAGAGGGCATTTTTAATTCAACTTCATCTAGAAAAGTTTCATGAAGGCTACGGGATCTGGGAATGTTTTAGATGTATCTTACAGAGGCAGGAGATGGTGTGCTTTTCTGTAGAGCAGAAACTCAAGTTTAAGAAAAAGAGACAGAAAGAAGCAAACTTTGAGTGGAGGATGGTGAAGGACTGGCCCAGCTGAAGGGAGAAGTTTAATTTTGGAAGAAGTGGCAGATAAATATCAGTGCTTCTGGTGAAACCAGTCCATCACGGCCCATGAAAACCAAATTAGAGCATTTGTACTTGCCCTGAAAACCAACAGGGAGCCCTTGAGAGTTTTGATGCTAGAAAGGAGAGGAATGGCATGTGGAGTGTCAAGCAAGTTAAATTTCCTAAGTGTTTTTCTAGCCTTAACATTCCATGAGTATAGTTCTGTGTTCTTAGTTCTGTGGCACTGCAGTGAGTTTTAGTCTACTTGGTCTAGGCAAGCATAAATGAAAACACTTTGGGGGGGGGGGGGATAAATCTGTCTATAGGACTCCAGGAAAGGGAGTCTTTCTTTTTTTACTTTTATATAAAACTATTTTTATGAGTTGGTTTCAACATTATTTAGGAGATGAAAGCTCCAGAATTGGCCAAATGATGTATGGAGTCCTATTTGAAACTATGGAGACAAATGCTAAAGGAAGGAAGGAATATTTGAAATTAAATGAAGTACAACTTATAAATTACCACCTCTGTGAAATTTACAATCCTTGTTTCCAAAAATTCTGTTTAGAGAATATCTTTCCATCAAATATTTGTGTGTGTGTGTGTGTGTGTTTGTGTGTGTGTGTGTGTGTGTGTGTGGTGGGGGAGGGGTATATATGCATTTACATGAAGAAACTGAACATATTTCTAGTGTATGAGTGAGAAGAGAGAGAGAGAGAGAGGAAGAATGACGTGGACATAGGATAGAAAATAAAGTTGAATAGAGTACCCTTCATTCTTGGAAATATGAGGCCTACCAAACTGCCCTATAAAGGGAGAATTATGATCACCAATATGCTTCATTCTATTCAGAAAAATAAAGTCAGTTGTTTGTGTATCAAACTTATGATATTTGAGAGTTCAAATATCTAATTGATGATTTATCTTACTTTTATAAAGAATTTAATATATTTCCCAAGTTAAGAATGTATTTATTGGCTCTTGGGAAATTATTATAAGGATATTAACTCAATCAAAGACTTAGAGATTAATAATTGATCACAAATTAAATTAAAACATGTACTTCTGTTATTATTTGGTTGGTTCTTGTGGTTGTGATTTAAAGAAAGAAACGTGACACTGAGATGTTTAACCTAGAGCTATAGTCTGTGGGAGCTAAAATGTAAATATCTAAACAAATTTATGACATTTACTATCATAACACTGGATGCATTTCTGAGCTGTACAATTTAAACTGATGTAGGTAATTTAGATTAGGTTCAGAGGAAACAGCTGCAGGCTTCTGTGGGAAAGACAGAGGAACAGATTGGTTAGCCAGAGTATCCTACCTTTAAGCCATGGCACATTCAGGCACCATAGATTATAAGTGTTCCCAATACTGAGTACTTCTCCCAGCAGCAGGGTGGGCCTGGATCCCTCAGTATATCACCTTCAGCCTCCAGTGACTTCCCCCACCCACCCTAATGTCCTGTGCAAAAATCATCTTTGTCTATGTGCTTCAGCTGAAAAGGTTGGCAAGCACTGAGTTGGTCTATACTTCAGAAATACAAAGAACAATCCCCAAAGCCTACATTCTGGAAAAAAAAATCCCCAAATATCCATCATATAAACATGTTTTATACTTCCTTCCTAAAATCTAGATGTTCTGAACATCTACTAACATCAGGTAAGTACGTCTGCCCTTGGTTGTGCTCCCAGGTGTCCACAGACAGTAGCGGGACCAGCTTCTGTCATCATTCCACAGTAGAGAAACAATAAACCCAGCTCCCAAATTCTTTTTGCAAATCCACACAAAGACATCAAACTCAGCAACATCTTTCAGAATTCACCGCAAGGTACCATATGAAATAGAAGTTGCTATGGAGGGAACCTGAGGGGGTGGCTGGGGTTTCACACTGAAACCTCATCCCCTTGTGGACACTTACTCTAGGAAAACTATGCTCTGGAAGGGGACACCTTAGAGTAGCAGTTAGAAGGGTAAAGCTTTGAGCTGTTTCCTAACTACAGACTGGTACCCTGAGAATGCAGAACAATTATTAATAACAATTACATTACAAGAGCACATTTTCCATTTCTTAAATCAGAAAGATTTATGAAGCAATGTGGTCATGCCTTGTAACCGATGTTTCCAATGAAGAATAATCTAATTTCCCAGTGCAGATCACACTGATGTGACCTAGAGACATTTCTGTTTGTCACAACAGCATTTAATTTGAGCTGAAATTAGCCAGAATTACACCATGTTCCTGGCGAACAGTATGCTCCAAAAATATCACCATAGTTACACATGTATTCTATCAACAATTTCCCTTTCATATTTTTAAGGTTTCATTCTATCAATAATTCTGAAATGCATAAAAAAATTGTTTTAGAACACCAACCTGTTGCTATAAGGTATTTGTAACTCGATTTAAATGGCATATAGGGTTTAAAAAAAATATTTCCCTTTACTTAAGGAAACATTTACTTGCTCATTAGTCCAGATCAACTTTGCAGATGTACTGAGAGCTTTCCAGAGATGTTTTATATGACCAAGTGCTGAAATTCATTTTCTTTTTACTGTTTCTTTCATCACCTTCTAAGAAATTATATGTTCATTCCAAGCAGTCAAATTTCAACTGACCATGGAAAGGTAATTTTTTAAACTTTTCTTCTTTAAGCTCAGAGGAACCACAGAGAAACACTGCAAATTCATATTCTCAAAGAGGCTTCAGTTCTCACTTCAGCAATCGAAGGTGAAATCTCTTTTGATTATATATACAAATACACGCACTGGTTATAACTGGCCCTTCATAGGTTTAAAACCATTCATTTCCTCCCTTCTTCGGCTAGGTCTGTTAAATGCTTACATAAGTAACAATTAGTACAAGGATGGGTTTGAAAAATGATAATTGAAAGTATTACAGTTCCCCAAGTTGATGTGTGGTTAAGGGGAAAAAGGAGAGAGCAGAGAAGAGGGAGGAGAGGAGAGAGGGAACAATATTTCAACATCAGTTCCTACACAGAGGACATTGTACAAATAAAAATTGAACTTGCTGATTTTCCTGAGAAAGGAGTCAAAGTTACATGATGTTGAACAGGGGTGCCTATGAGCAAAAGCCAACAATGATGATAGAGGTTGGGAAACAAATTCCAAAAGCTGTTACTTGGTAAATGTTTGAAATCCTTTCATCTGAATTAGTGGCCTATTGTGTGAAGATCACATGTGAAGACTTCAGTTTTTTGTGTATAATAGGTTTCATCTTGATATCATTAGGAATTAAAAAAAGGATTGTTTTATATTAAAAGATCACATCTGACTAGTCATGCTCAGGGTGCTGCTATGGACAATGAACTTGTCCAAGACGTTAGCTTTATCCTTATGTTTTTGTCACTGTCAGTAGATTAATGATCTAGGAAGCATAACATTACATGTAAAGTCATTTATTTTTTAGTTTGCCTTGAACTCCTGAACTATATTGCGACTCTAAGTTGGCATTCTCACTCATAACAACATACTTTGTGCGCTCTCTTGGCCTCATTTGAAATAGCTTTTTGTTTGTTTCTCTCTGTTCATGTTTGTTATCTTTCTGGGTGCTTGTATCTCATTTTGTTAAGTTTATAGCAACGCGGACAGTGACCCATATTTTAGTTCCTTTAAGTAGAATTCTTCTTCAACCTTTGATAAACAATCCTTCATAACTTGTGGGAAATTTTGACACAGAAAGACAGGACCATTTTTTGTTTATACTATAACAGCAGAAAGACTTTCTTTGGTATAGCATTTATTTATTCAACAACTGTTTAATTAATAAGTATGGGATGGTATTGCACATGTCAGTAGATAGAAATATGTAAGCAAAATAGACATGGCTTCTGGCCACTGGGACAGATATCAAACAAACACACACAGAGCAGCGTTTCAAATGATGAATATCAGTGAATGTTATAGACAGTGTACAGGGCTGGAGAACAAAGACGGGAGAATGGCTTAGGTTGGAGAGCTAGGAAAGATTTCCCTAAAATTGAATATGATACATGAAGATCAGTCAAAGTTAGCCAGAAAAGTAGAATAGATGTTACGAAAGCTGGAGAAAGGGGTGTGTGTGTGTGTGTGTGTGTGTGTGTGTGTGTGTGTGTGTGTTTGGTAGGGAGGGGAAGGATCTGCAGCATAGAGTGGGGAGAAGCAGTGACAGGTAAAGCCAAAGGGAGGGCTGGGTCAGGATGTTATTCTGAGGGTGATGTGGTGTGACTGGAGACTCTCAAGAGTGACATACATGATATGTGCTCCAAAACTCATTCTGCTTACTTTCTGAAGAATGGATTAAAGGAATGTAAGAGTAGACACAAGGATATGTGGTTAGAAGACTACAGTCCAAGCAAAGTGGATTTGATAAAAGACATGGCTGTGAAGATAGAAGTGGACAGTTTTGAGATCTGTTTGGGAGTTAAGTCCAGGGGAGTTGATGAGATAATGGATCTGGGAAGATTCCTCTCATGTTTCTTGCAATGGTGGGCAGTCTCTGTGATGGCCCCAGATTATCTCCCCCTCCTGAAGAATGTCCACCTCTGGCTCCTTGTGTCATCCCCTCCCTCACTATAACAGAGCTGGTCTGTGTGATCCATTGAATGTGGCAGAAGAGAGAGAACATGACTGCCAAAGCAAGGTCATGAAAGACATTCCAGCTTCTTCCTTGCCCCCTCTCTCTTAGACCACTTGTTCTGGGGAAAGCAGCCCCATGAAGAGGCCCAGGTGGCAGATCACTGAGGACTCCAGCCAACAGCCATCCAGGAACTGAGGGCTCTTGTGAAAATCCACCTGAAAGGGCCACTTGGAAGCAAATCTTCCAGCTCTAGTCAAACCTTCGGATTACATCATGACCACAGCCTCATGAGAAAGCCCAAAGCCAGACCACTGAGCTACACTGCAGCTGAACTCCTTACTCACACAAACTATGATAATAAATTGGTACTTTAAGTTCCTATGTTTTGTTACATAGTAATACGAAGTAATGCATTTGCCTAAGCAACTAGAGATACTATTTACTAAGTGGCTAAAGACTAGGAAAGTAATAGATTTGTAAGGGAAGACCAAGAGTTAGCTTTGCCCACACAGAATTGTAAATTCCTTGAAATACTCTAAAGTTGATGCCATGCAGAAACAGAATAAATGAATATGTAATCTGAGCTAATCATATAAATTTGGGAATTACAGGCTTATGGATAATAATTTCAACCATAAAAATAGATGTGACCACTGAGGAAGGTAGCAGACTATTAAGAGAAAAGAAGTTCCTGGAATCCCAAAATTAGATGTCTGCATATCTTCACATCTTTGGCACTTCAGTCCACTCAACTTCCTCTTAATCCAGACACTGCTTGGTGACTTAATTCCACACACACGTCTGCAACATTTGCACAGGTGTGACCTGACAAGGCATCTCACCAGCACACACTAGGCTCCTCTGTGTGCTGCATCGTGGGAATCACTCAGTACTCACGTGTGTCATGTGGAAGTGAAAAGCAGTCATTGCCCATGGCATCACCAGTGGGAGATGAAGTGGCAATGGACAAATGCTTCCTTTCATCCCCAGACAGATGGTTGTGAGATGCATTTCAAAGGAGCCTCAAAAGCTCCTCTAGGATCTATGACTAATTAGCCAAAAATATTGGCAAACTCATTTTTGCTCTGGTTTTCTCTCTTTTTCTATTTCCTTCCCTCTGTCTCTCAACTCTACTTCCTGGGGTCACTGCTCAAATCAACTACATTCCTGCAAATTTTTAAATCCTTTCTGGAAAACTCAGACTAAGCTAGTCTGGTAGAAAAGGACCAACCAAGCCAGAAAAATAGATAAAAGAAATCATAGTGGTGGGGAAAAAAAAAACGGAAAATGAGTGTCATAAATTTTCAGAGAAAGTGGAGGTCAGCTATGTTGAATGATACTTAGAAAACGAGTCAGACAAAGGAAATCGCACAATACTTCACTTTTCATCAAATGTTCATATCCTGTGACCTTCACAGCAGTCTTGTAAGGTAAGCAAGGCAGATGTTATTTTTTCTCAAGGACCAAGTAAGGTTAACACATCCAGAAAAGATAAGGGACATATGTCCAAGCTCACGCAATAAGGGTTTACGTGTTCTAATTCTAGTTCCTTTACTTTACAAATCGTGGTTATCTGAAATCAACTTCACTGAATATGCATTCACCTTATCATTTATAAGAATGTAACTGCAGACCCATGTTGGCAACACAGACACAGTGTAAATTCTAGAAGTTCTCCGACAAACCTTATATTGAAAAAAACAAAACAAAACAGGAGATTTTTAAAAAAGACTTAATTCCTACAAAATAATCTTAAGGTGTTATGTGAACTGCAACTATTTTATAGGTACTAAAAAGTCACCAAATAAAAACTGTAGTGGGAAAAAAAGAGGAAACACTTCATTCTTATTGAAGACTGAAGACTGAGGCCTTGTCAACCTGGGATTTATTTCAACACTTTACTATTATAGAAAATTCCTAGGCTAAATAAATACGTCAGTGGGATAACTTGAAAATCTGGGTTATAGTTGTTCATGTAATTATTTGGATTTAAGGGTGCCCAGTAAATGACACGCCCTTTCCCTGCCTGAGTTTGGAATTTTTTTTTTTATTAATATTAAATCATAGCTGTGTACATTAATGCAATCATGGGGCACCATATACTGGTTTTATAAACAGTTTGACACATTTTCATCGCACTGGTTAACATAGCCTTTCTGGCATTTTCTTAGTTATTGTGTTAAGACAATTATATTCTACATTTACTAAGTTTCACATGTACCCTTGTAAGATACATTCTTCTTAGTAAAGTATCTCAAGAATGGAAGAAAAAGTATCCAATGTACTTAGCCCTACTATGAAACTAATTTATGGCTTTCATATGAAAGCTATAACCCAGTTATTACCTGAGTTCGGAATTTTTGACACAGGAGCTACAAGTGCCAACTTTATGCATAAGCTAGATTAGAGGACACAGCTTAGATATGCAGAGAATGGGTTTCTTACCATTTATTGCTCCCACCACTCTGAATCTAGGCCTGTGAAAATGTGCATTTATAATACTTAGCACTGGACTGTTCTATTAGGGAAATAAAGGAAAGATGTCCATGGTATGGACAGCCTTGTAATGGATTTGCCTTCCCAGGTGAGAAATGTTGACTTTCAGATGCTGTACACCAGTCAGAGTGAGGAGCAGACAAGGAGAAGAAGCAAGTCAGGGTGGGGCAAGAAGCCAGGAAAGTTACTCTTTGAATGCCATTCCTCTTCAGACCAGCCTGGTGAGAACAAGGTATCCCAGCCTGGTCCCAGTTACCTGGAGCTTGACCCTGCAGTGAGTTGCTTGAGTCAGAAGAAAATATGTGACAAATAGAACTAAGATAATGTGTAGAAGATTTTATATATTCTCTATAAAGGAAGTATAATGCACACAATCACACACACAGGAACATACAGATGGTGACCTGGGAGCCTTCTATTTCAAAACTGACACTGATTTAATCTTCACTAGACCTTTATCAGAACAAGAACTTCTTCTTCTTCTTCTTCTTCTTCTTCTTCTTCTTCTTCTTCTTCTTCTTCTTCTTCTTCTTCTTCTTCTTCTTCTTCTTCTTCTTCTTCTTCTTCTTCCTCTTCTTCCTCTTCTTCCTCTTCTTCCTCTTCTTCCTCTTCTTCTTCTTCTTCTTCAAGTTAGGGTCTTGTTTTGTTGCCCATGCTAGAGTGCAGGGGCATCATTGTAGCTCACTGCAACCTCTAACTCCTGGGCTCAAGCAGTCATACTGCCTCAGCCTCCCCAGAAGCTGGTACTATAAGCCCACACCACCACACACAGAAACCGAATTTTTCTATTTTTTGTAGAGACAAGGTCTCACTCTTGCTCAGGCTGGTCTCAAACTCCTAGCCTCAAGCAATGATCCTTTCTCGGCCTCCCACAGTGCTAGAATTTACAGGCATGAGCCCCCATGCCTGGCGAAGTTTTTAAAAGAGGTTAAGTCTTTTATCAGATTCTAGAAACTACCCAATGTTCCTTGCAACAAATACAACATAAAGTTATTATAAAAAGGGGCTGGGAAGATACATGGGAATTAACAGAAGAAAAATTAAAATAAAGATAACCATGGGGAAAAATACACTTTTCCCCTTTCACAATTAACAGTAAAACTTGTGGTGATTGAAGATAGTTGTTGCTTTATTCATGCAAGGAAACAAACAAACAAAAAAAAAGCAAAATATTTCATTCTATAGAATTCATAGTGTTCTTAAATTTTATAGAATTCCAATTCCAAAGAATACATACTAATTATTATCATTTTTAAGGCAAACACATATTTCAAGCCTTCAAAATTACTAATAACAACATTTAGAGTGTGCCTAATAGTTTTACTTTTTCTAGCTATATTACAAGGCAACCTATGGAGACTGCAAAGATTGTTTTTAGTTAAATGACTAAAAGAAACACATACACACTTGGATGCCTCAGTACAAGTAAGGAAGAATATCAGCATAAACCTCCTATTTTCAACCTATTATTGTTGAGAATCTGGTCCTGGGATTTTTTCCTGCCTTTTGAATTTCAACACTCAGAAATACAATCCATGTATTTCAAGTTTGCCATAGTTCATTGATGAAAGAAAGGATTTCATAAATCTGTGTTTATTAATCACGTTGTGTTTAAACAAAAAACTTTCCACATTCATAAACATCTATACAGTTGGTTTTTGTTGCTGGTGGTTGATGTGTATTACTTTCCCTGCCCCCTCCCATTTATAATTTGTAAGAAATGTCTTTTCTTGATCACTATTTTCTAGAGTATCTGACAAAGAAAAGCTATGCATGCTTATTGGAGTTTTGCGAATTTTATATAGTCTAATAATTTAAAAATCAACGATGGGCTGGGCAAGGTGGCTCACACAATCCTTTCAATTTGGCTCAATTCTGAAGGAAATCTGAAACCATTTTTTAAAAATAATATCTTTTATTTTTATAGATCCTTTTTTTTTTATTAAATCATAGCTGTGTACATTAATGCAATCATGGGCTACAATGTGCTGGTTTTATATATAATTTGAAATGTTTTCATCAAACTGGTTAACATAGCTTTCACGGCATTTTCTTAGTTATGGTGTTAAGACATTTATATTCTACACCTAGTAAATTTCACGTGTACCCTTGAAACCATTTTAAGTATAGCTCCTGGCTTAAAAAAAAAAAAAAAAAAAGGTAAGACTCCCAAAGCTGGGACAACCTAAGACAGGATATGGAGAGGCTGCACGGTGGATTACATTCATAGTACCCAAAGACGGGTAAGATCACTCTGCGTTCAGTCAACCTAAGACAGGGACCAAACCATTGATGTTTGTATGCCCGTGACAGGTAAGACTGAAACTGCAAGAGCAGGCAACCTAAGACAGGGGCTATGTTTTTCCGCCATACAAAAAACAAAAGAGGGAATTGTTGGATCCTGCCATGTGCCTGAGGCCTAGTGCAACTTCCGGAGCATGACTAGAAGTAGATCCATCGAGCTACTTCCGTGTAGCAATGACTCAGCAAGGCCCAGCCTGAAACTGCCTCTACCTAGATACAGCCAATGTGGTACCATGCCATTGGCCCAACCCTGTCACGTACCTCATCCCCCGCCTTCTTTCCTTGCCCCTTCCCCACGCTCTATATAAGTGGCTGCTTGATGCAATAAAGTTGAGTCCTGCTTAAAAAAAATAACAATAAAAAAATAAAAAATAAAAAATAAAAATAAGTCATCACTAATGAACATGTCATATATTTTAGGGTATCTGAGTTTGGGAAGTAAAAAAAATAAAATTTATTCTTCAAGAAAAAAAAAAAAGAAAATAGAAACCTGGCTCTCACCCCTAGAAAAATTCTCTGTATCTCATACTGATCACTCGTTTTCTGTTCCTAAAAGATGTCAAAATTTTTTTTACAAGACCAGCCTGAGCAAGTGCAAGACCATGTCTCTAAAAAAGATAGCAGCGTGTTGTGGTGGGCATCTGTAGTCCCAGCTACTCAGGAAGCTAAGGCAAGAGAATTGCTTGAGCCCAAGAGTTTGAGGTTGCTGTGAGCTATAATGCCACAGCCATGGCACTCTACCAGGGGTGACAAAGTGAGGCTCTGTCTCTAAAAAAAAAAATAAATAAAAATAAATATATATATTTATTTATTTATTTATTTATTTTAAAGTAAAATGTTTTCCACTGGAAGAACAGATAAAAATGTGCAGCTATGTCAAGATGGAGCTTGTGTTAAGAGAGATGGGAACTTTCTAGAAGTTTATAATTTGTCTTTAAAACCTAATAGGAGGAGTTAGGTGATGTCAGCCATGAAAGGACCAGAGTCATCGCTGTTGGTGTCTGAGGCCCAAACATTGCTAGTTTTTTGAACACTGAAAGTCACAAGTTGGTTGGTCTCTGAGGAGTTCAGAACCACAAAAACTAGCCGTACGTGATGTCTGGAGACTCAGGCTCTTCCAGCTGCAGTTCCTTGCGCATTGTTCCCTCGATCTCTGCTGCCAAGGAATCCTGGAAAAGCCAGAAGACACATGTCAAATAAGCAGCAATTCAAATGCCCTGTCTCTAAAAGAAGTATGCAGCCAGGTGTGCCATGGATACTAAATGGACCCACCAGAAGCACAAAGACATCCCACAACACAAGGTTAACACCTTCCTCTACTGTGACAGATCCTGGCTGTACAATGGCTCCTAAATCACACGCAGCTAAGTGTCTGAAAGCAAATCCTGTGTTCCCTTGGCCAAATCACAGGACTGTAACTGTGGTTACAAGGAGGGATGGAGAACTTATGAGGGCAAGGGTGTTGTTCAGGATGATGGGGACAGGTGAACTTCCAAATACCTCTGAGCTTATGCACAGTGACGTGTATGGCATCACAGCACACACAGGCCATGCTAAGCTGCTGTTTACGGGGTCTGCCACACCCTATGGCTCATCCTGGATTCTAGCATAGAGACTAGAGCATGGCCTTCCAACTTTGGCTCCTAGGCAAGTATGCCCCACTGGTAAAGGCCACTCTGCGTCTGTGCTGAAAGAACAGCTCTACGTGCAGCACCTGAGTCATGGGCACCATCATCTCAAGGACTCTGCTCTAGTTTACTCTGGCCTCCCGCAAGGCAAGTTCCTCTCCCAACTATTCATGGCCCCTCACCTGAGTCATGGGCACCATCATCTCAAGGACTCTGATCTGGTTTACCCTGGCCGCCCACAAGGCAAGTTCCTCTCCCAGCTATCCATGGCCCCTCACTTTTTAACAACCTGCACAGGAACCCACTAGGAATCTTGTGTTTCCTCCCAGACACAAAACACAAGAAGTCTTTGCTATTTTTCTGAACAGTCCAATTATTTCTCTCTCCAGCAAGGCTGTGCACTTTGTGGGTCAGGGGAAGGCCAATCATTGACAGCTTCTCACTTCACCAATGGTCCAGGTCCTGAGTGAGACTCACTAATACCACTACCAATGGCAAACTGGTTTAAAGAGAGGAGAGGGACCAACAATGAAGGCTGCCCGGTGGATGCCCCCTCTTCTGTACCACCCACCCTTGCTCACCGTATGAGGCAGAACCTAAAAAACGATCCCTCACACAACGCAGGTGGGTGCGCTAGGACCAAGCGTGTCCAGAAAGTACCTGCTGAGCACCATAGGAGGACGCCTGTTAGGACAATCCACAGGGACAAGCTAAATCCGCGTCAACCAACACAACCTTCCTGTGACTTGTCCTGTCACTTGAATATAAGTACTTATGGGAGCCACTATCATGGGTAGCTAGTGAGCGCTTGAAATGTGCCTGGTGTGACTAAAGAACTGAATTCTTAGCTGTATTTCACTTTAACTGATTTAAACACAGGTGGCCAGTGGCTCCCCAGCAGACAGCACATGGGGTCTCCAGAGCATCTACCTCCTGGCCCCACAGTCCACAGGGATGCCGACTCTGGAGACAAGAGCAAGCCGAGTGAGGAGGTTCCAGAGGAGCTAGTGGGAAGCCCGGTCAATCAAGTGGCTTGTTAATTCTTATTCATAAATATGCATTTTTTTAAGTAATTGTTACCCATAGATTGTCATTAAACATAAATCTAGGCAGGTCGTGTGTACCTCAGCCGGGAGGACGCGTTGAGATTGGCATACCCATCAAGGACAGTGACTACCATGGCTTCCAGTGCTTTGGCCAAACCTCAGATGCGTGGCCTCTTGGCCAGGCGCCTGCGGATTCATGTTG
>CAUYPK010021838.1:0-20598 GCA_963574355.1 Loris lydekkerianus
CTTAAAGAAAGATGGAGACTTTACCTCTTTCATGTTTACATGGATGGAGCTGGAACATATTCTCCTTAGCAAAGTATCCCAGGAATGGAAGAAGTATCCAATGTACTCAGCCCTACTATGAAGCTAAACTATAGCTTTCACGTGAAGGCTATAACCCAAGTATAGCACAAGACTATGAGGAAAGGACCAAGGAAGGGGAAGGGAGGGGGGAGGTTTGGGTGGAGGGAGGGTAATGGGTTGGGCCACATCTCTGGTGCATATTTTTATCCATAATAAAAAAAAAAAAGAAAAAAAATATAAATCAGGGATAAAACATCACCAGAAGTCTTATTTAAAACAAGATCATTTAATACTTTCACTTATGAGAGGAAATGAATACTGAAGTCTAGCCTAGAATATGGTAGATTAGATAAAAATACATTATTCTATTTTTTAGAAAAATTATTGTGGCATTGGCAATCACTTTTCCAATGATTGCCAACATGAATCATTGGAAAAAGTGAACAAGCAGATCTGAGATAACCTGAAAATGGTTAGTTCCTTGTGGAGATTCATAATCTATATGTTTATTAAACAATTGCTACTATAATATACATCTTCAAAAATATGGAACTAGGAAACAACATGCTAGCTTAACAGTTTATCTGTTGGTCACATTGATAAATGACTCAAATATTGAAAGAATAGAAATGCTTCATAATAAACAATGCCCAATCAATACATCCAACAAAAACAGATAATAGTCTTTACTTCTTAAAATACTCACTTATTCATTGGTATGAATAATTTAGCTCTAAAAAGAGCTAAAAAGAAGTCTGGATTAATTACAGCAAGGACTGTGTACATGCCAACCATGGTTTTTTAGGTCCTTGACAACTACCATGTGGTATGTTTTATAGGATGTGAGAAAAAAGGTCTAAAGATCAGAACTTTCTGAAAGTCAACTCAAATGCTGAATGCGAATAGTATCTTTGGATTTACAGTAGAGAATGGAATTCCCTTTATATTGAAAATAAAATCATGGACCTTGTTCATAGTAATTTTACTCATAGTAATTTTACTCCAGAGTAATAATAAGGCATAAGAAGCAAACTGTAGCCATACTAGTAAAACTAGTGTGAAAAAATAATTTTATGGTGTAACTATTAAGCACAAATCCACTGTTTGAGAGGATTCAATAAAGTGAGAGAAGTCTTACATGTGTAAAATAGTTTCCTTCTGACAAACACACTCCAGCATCATCTTGCCGGAAGTGCAGTTGGGCAGCATCATGATACTTCCATTATGGGACTCCTCTGAGGACCAGCCTAGAGCAGGCGAGGCAAACTCCCCAGCCACACAGTAAGCATTTCATGTTTTGTTGGCAACATATGGTTTCTGTTCCGTATTCTTCTTCTGTTTAAAAAATGGTTTTAAAATGTAAAAACAGTTCTTATGCTGCAGGTCATGCAACTACAGACTGGATTTGGCCAATGGGCGGTAGTTTGCCAACCCCTGGTCTAGAGCTCTTTGATATAACACATTTTTAGGCACTTATGATCTCACAATGAATATTTTTAGGGAACCATGTTTATATGTTTAAAGACTTCTCTAGCAAATCTGTTTTGTTGCAATCTTAAGAGTTAATTCTCCTAAAAGTGATGGTCTTCAGATTTACATTTCTCAATATTTTACCAGAAGTTTCAGAAGTTTATGAAAAATTTGTTACTATTTATCAATGTATAAATTTATAAATTTTTAGAGACAGGGTCTCACTCAGGTTGCCCAGGCTGTAGTGACATGATCATAGCTCACTGCAGCCTCAAACTTACAGGCTCAAGAGATCCTTCCACCTCGGCCTCCTGAGTAGCTAGAACTAAGGTACATCCCACTACACCTAGCTAATTTTCTTTACTTTAGAAAGGGGGGGGGGGGGGAGTCTCATTGTATTGCCCAAACTGGTCTTGAGTTCCTGGCTTCAAGGGATTCTCTCATCTGGGCTTGTTGATGTGCTGAGATGATAGGAATAAACCACCACACCAGGGCCCACCAATGACTAAGTTTAGTTCAAGTATCAACACTGTGCTCTTTAAAGCAATGAGGCAGATTTTGTTAGTAACAGTTGAAAAGACTGTGAGTAGAGCACAGTGTGACCTGTGGTTGGTGGTAACATATTGAGAAATGTAGAGCTAAACAAAGTAGGGGAATTTCAGGTTACTTGACGGGTCTGTATTTCAAGTTCTTTTTATTTGAATTTGATTTGGGTTTTAGGATTTCCTATATGAAATATTCTTGTGATGAATCTTATCTACACCAGCTGTCAATCAAAACAGGTGGCAATTTGCTGGATATAGTGATAAATTAAGACCTTGAGAAAGAATATTAGAAATTTAAAGTACATTAAAACAGGTGGTCAGTACTGCTTAGCTTTTACTCCAAAGGCCGAATGTGTATTGATGATAGCAGAAATTGTGTAGCTAATACTTCTTAAATTATTTAGCGATCTGTCTTCTTAGTTCTCTGCTTGCCTATTAGAAAAAGGCCTATCTCTTAGTGAAGCTTGTTATCCCTTACAATTTCTACTTTTCTTTCAATAATGTCAAGGTTTCATACTCAAGGCAAAAGTTTGTCATTCAAAGTCAGGAGTTTTATCTTCAGTTTGAATTTCAAGTGAAGCAGTGTCCATATCTGGGTAAAGGAAGCTGACTGGGATGGCAAGTTTGGAGAAATGATGAAGTCTAGTGGCATGTTCACAAGGACCTCAGCAATACCAGCAACTCTCCCTGGGTAGCAATTATGTAGTTAGACATTGAAAAAAAGAAGTGCTTTCTTATTCTTTTTTTTTTTTTTTTTGAGATAGGGTCTCACTATGTCACCCTTGGTAGAGTGCCGTGTTGTCACAGCTCACAGCAACCTCAAACTCTTGGGCTTAAGAGATTCTCTTGCCTCAGCCTCCCGAGTACCTGGGGCTACAGGTGCCCACCACAATGTCCTGTTATTTTGGTTGTAGTTGTCATTGTTGTTTGGCAGACCCAGGCTGGGTTTGAACCCGTCAACTCCAGTATATG
This sequence comes from Loris lydekkerianus, assembly GCA_963574355.1. Taxonomy (NCBI): domain Eukaryota; kingdom Metazoa; phylum Chordata; class Mammalia; order Primates; family Lorisidae; genus Loris; species Loris lydekkerianus. The sequence goes on from CAUYPK010021838.1 coordinate 3,048, forward strand.
TGGCTGGTGCCCTAGCCGCTGAGCTACAGGTGCTGAGCCTGTTTTCTTATTCTTAAAGGAAGTGCAACAATTTAAAAAATGGCACTGAAATTTTCCAGTCACATGGATCATGATGATGTGATTCCTATGCCCCCCCCCCCATTTTACAGGTGCTTTCATAAACAGGTTTAACTATTAACCAAAGTTCAGTTATTTTCAAATGGTTAGAGCATAATAAATAAGGTATAATTTTAGACAGTGAAGGACAAGACAAAGTGATCAAACTGTATTATAGCATTGATATGAGACAAAATGTAAGACAGAGGTAGATCTGCAAATAGCCACACAGTTGTAAATTCCAATTGTAACTGGTTCTCTTTCAAACATCAGTTTTACATAAATGCTTATCCAGTAGCACATCATAAACCACAGTTCCAGAGAATTTCATATCATATAAACATGGAGTTGATAGTTAAAACTGTCAAATTTGGCAACAAATAATTGTTTTCAAGAGCAAAATAATATTAGACCTACACTTTCTTTAGTGTAAGAAAACTTTACACTAAATCGTTAAGACACTTTTAGGGGCATTGGCTAAATTCAGAATTGGCTGACATTATAATAGAACTTAATTTTTATAGGCACTGAAATTTTCCAGTCAGATGGATCAAGATTTTCATACATTGTATACTTGAAGTTTTTGGTCTCTTAATTTTCTTTGACTTATACCTTCTTTCCTTATTATAATACAATTCTTCGTAGGGTAAGGAAAGCTCAAATTTACTGTCCTCAAATTCTGCATTATGGATAAACCATAGTATTTTATCTAATTCTGCCAAACCAAATACCACTATTTGGGTTCTCATTTGTAGATTATTAAAAATCAAATGTTTCTCATATTAATTATCAATGCGTATAATATCACAAGGATAAAAAAAAATGATCATGTCAGGTTGTGGGGATGTTTTATGGAAGCACCAAGGTGAAGGGGGCTGGTAGAGTGACCCGATTAACAACCACCTTTCACTTATCTTTTCTTTCAAAAGAAAAAAGTAAAATTGCTGTCAGTTTTCCAGAGTAATAATAGGGCATAAGAAGGATATTCAAATATGTAAGCAAATTGCTTCTTTCACATCCTTACAAAGTAATATTTTTAAAAATGTTTTTAAAATATTTATTTTTTTGCCCTTGGCTATAGGGCTCACAGATGAGCACCTTTCACATCAGGTAATGTGCAAACAAACCATTATTTGCACTGTAGGAAATAGGCTTTTTGTGTACTCGAGTTAACATGAAGTTTTCCAAGAAAAAGGGAAGGGGTTGGGTAGGAATCCAAATCTGTAATGTCCACCCAGAATCCTAGAGGAAAAAAAAATAAAGCATTGAAATAAAGGTTTAGCAATATCCTGTAGGTCACCAGTGATTTCCATACAGTGTGGCACGGATACAAAGTCTTGAGTGTTACTTAGTTGCTAACAAGTAAGCCAGGTGTGAGGCACAGCTGACTTGGAAAATTAAGGAGCCTGGCTCTCGTCTCAGCTCTCTGTTTCAACACACCTAAAATATTTTACGTGGAGCTTTCCTGCTGTCTGTTCTCACAACAGAAACAAGGGTCTTTGAAAAACTGGCCACAGTGTTACAGGTCACGCTGGGGTACAAATGACTCTAGTGCAATGCTAGACAACTTTATTCAACAAGTGACTGTGGTGATGGCTGAATCACTCATTCTGCAAATTGCTCTAAATGGCCACAGAATCACCGTGTGTTCTCTGTACCTTAAAGCTGACTTTGACACTGTAGAACCTTAGTCTTACAATGTTTAGCAGCATTATCTTGAAGGATGTACCTTTGTTCCTATACCGTATACAGATTCTTTATGCAGAAGTGTCTGACTGAAAAGTGTAAGATGATAATGGTGTGAAAAAAGTGAATGAATTAAAAAATGTACAATGGCTATTTGCCCAGATGAAATGTAGCTAGAAGTCAGAATCTTGGGGCAAAAGAAAAAAGTCTTATGGACCTGTGTATTGAAACTATTCCATATCCTCCTAAGGCAGAACCAGAGTTCCCTTAGATTAATGTCTTGCTAAATGTTTTCCTTGCTAGAGGACCATAAAAGCAGGCAAAAGGATCATCCTAATGGCATATTGGCACGCTAAGGGAAAGAAAGTAACACTTTGGCTAAAACTGAGGCCAGTAGGTAAAGAAAAACAACAAAATATTTTTTGGTTTTGTATTTGTACCAAGGCTACTTACTGAATACTGGAAAAATGACAGAAGTGTTCACCATCTTTGCATATGGAAAAAATGATTTTCCTTTTGAAGCTGTAGCTCAGGATTTAATCTTGGGTAATGTTATCATGTGGTAAAAACAATCTGGATTTTAAAAGTTGTAAAATGCTAAATAGCGCAGTATTACAAATATGGTGATAAATGAGCAAAGGAGTCAAATCAGGTTTTTACGTTATGTTTGTGAAAAATAATTTTAGCTTTTATGTATTCAAATGCAAATTAAAATTGGTTACCTTAAGATGAGATTTGACTATCATTTCTTAGCACCCTAATTTTTGTGTGTTATGGAAGTTACAAGTTAGTTACAGCTATTCTCAACCCTTATATCCATTTCCTTCAAAAAACAAAAAACAAAAAACAAAAAAACAGGAGCAGGTATTTTAATAAGCTTTATGCAAATAGGATCCTGATCCTTTTAGCTCTAGTTAACCTGACATGCCTCCCAGGGCATAATCATGACCTCTTTGAGAACTGGAAAATACTGCACAGTTAAAAAAAAATCAGAGTGTAATGACATTCTCTGATAACTTCCAACAAGTTATGTTAGAAGGGTGGGATATGGGAAGGATAGACCACCGATTATGTTTGCCTAGCCATAAAAAAAGTGACAACTTAAAGACTGGCAAAGATCAAAGGAAACATTCTATAGGTGTCCTTGTGGACCTTCAGAAGGTTACAAGATGACCCATCTACTCTGCCTGGCACCAAAAATGGATGCCCCAGAGCCCACCATAAATCCTGGGATATGACAAGTATAGGACCTAGTGGCAGGTCACTCCAACTAGCATTGGGACAGACAGTGAAGAACGACACAGAATCCCACAGCTAGCTCTGTTTTTACCTTGGAAAACCATCCATAAGGTTAATAAGAAACAATATAAATCAAAGCTGACATACCTGAGTGCTCGTTCACAGCTGACCATTTGGATATAAGGCTTTGCCAGTCCTTAGCTGACCAATTTCATTATTTAATCAAATATTAAGAAATATATAATTCACATGCAACCCTTGTCATAAAAGAAAAAGGTTAATTTCCTATACCCAGCACAAACTGTTAACCTGTTAAGAAAAGCCCAATTTTTTTCAGCATTTGAGTAGATACATATACATATCTGTTTCTTTATCAACATTTTAGGGTAAAAGGAGGAGGAGGAGGCCAAATGAGATAAAGCCATGAGCTAAATGCGCAGCAGGTCCTGTTCCTCATTCTCTGTGTGGCTGGCAGCATTAGTAAGAAAGTCCCTCCTCTGCTGCAATGGTTATGATATATTTAAACGTGTAGATCTTTAAGGATTTCTTTATTCTGCCAGGCCTTTGGCAGGTGTTGTTTTGTTTTCTTGGTGGAATAATTCATCAGTGCTTCCTGAGAGGCTCAAACAGGATCACTGGCCAGATTCCAAAGAGAAACTGTTTGGAAATAAGTTAGGACAAAATGAGAGAAGGTAAAAGTTGTCTGTGTTATCCCTGAAAAAGAATAGGAAAGAATCCATGGGACTATGACTACAGAGCTTGCTAGGTTTGCTAGTGATTGTCCAGGTATTAGTAGCCTGAGCACAGTATATTCCTTCTTGACTTGTACCATATCTCAGAAAGTATTTTTAATTTAAAATAACATTTTATTTTAAATAACATTTAAGGAAATTTAAAATAACATTTTATTTTAAATAACATTTAAGGAAATATTTAATTTCCTTAAATGTTATTAAACATCTGCTTTGTCAAGGATAGAGGTGGGCATTTAAGTCATTTCTATTCCTTAAAACTACTTTGCAATGTAGCTATATTAACAACTCCATTTTATTGTTGAAGAAACCAAGGCTTAAAGACAAGAGACTTGTCCAAAATACTCTTGTAGTAAGTGGAAGACTTAAGATTCAATGTCTCTGGTTCCAAAGTCTGTGCTCACTCCATTACTTTGCAATACTCCCTTTCTTCTTTCACTTCTATCCTATACTTCCAACACCTCCTCCTCCCCAAACGCACACACACACACAAAACCTAGGAAGTGGACTTACCTTCACTTTTGGCCTGTATCTCAGATAAAGTGTTCTTGTATATAAACTGAAAGAAAAGAGGGAGGAGGGAAACTCTTCAACATAATTTTTAATTTACCCTTAGTGGCAAATTTAACCAAAGTGCATCTGTATGTACAAAGAAGAAACATTAGTATATCCTTTGTTCATTCAGCATCTATTCTGTTGAGTTCCTATTCTGTACAGAACACTTGGCAAAATGCTAAGGAATACAGAGAAATGATCAACTCTTCGACTGTGACCGCAGAGAAATGATCAACTCTTGACTGTGACCTCAGGATGTCTGTACTTTAGTAGTGAGTATTCCACTAATACTTCATGTAATTCTTATCACAATTAGCTTTTCCATTTTTTGAAGATACATGGTGGATAGCAAGGATTGGAGTATTCTTAGAATATTTTATAAGTGGGTATATCAGCTCTATCAGGATTAAATACAGGTATGAGAGAACCAGGAAAATAACAGAAAAGTCTCCCTCATAGTATCCTTTAAAGCAGCAGCCCCCAACCTTTTTGGCACCAGGGACTAGTTTCATGGAAGACAGTTTTTCCCCAGATGGCGTGTGGGGGGAATGGTTTCAGATCATCAGGCATGAGATTCTCATAAGGAGTGGGCAACCTGGATCCCTTATGTGCACAGTTTACTGTAGGATTCACACTCCTATGAGAATCTAATGCTGCTGCTTCTCTGATAGGAGGTGGAGCTCAGGTGGTGATGTGAGCAATGGGGAACAGCTGTAAATATAGATGAAGCTTCACTTGCTTGCCCACTGTTCATCTCCTGTGTGGCCCAGTTACTAACAGTCTATGGACTGGTACGAGTCTGCGGCCTGAGGTTTGGGAACTGCAGCTTTAAAGTCATTCACCTCTAGAGATGAAATCAAATTCTAAAATCAGTGCATATAGCAAAATATAGTTGAATTTATCCCTAAAATATTCATGAAACTGTCCATATTGTACAGCATATATATTTTCATGTATAATAAACTATTTAAATATATTTGAATAGTTATATACAATATATCATAAGTACATATGCAAAACATAATTTTATAGTAGAGGTTGAGCATCCCTAATCTGAAAATCTGAGATCCAAAATGCTTCACAATCTAAAATTTTGAGTGCTGACATGATGGCACAAATGGAAAATTCCACATCTGACCTCATGTGATGGATTGCAGTCAAAATACTTACTGAGGGACTAGAGCAGTGTGCATTCATAACAGAACAAGAGGTGATGTCTATTTATAAAATCAGAGAGACTTCTTAGACAAAAAACACTGTTAATGAGGCAGATGATTCTGAAGCAAACATTTAAAAAGCTATCCAGCAGAATGCCTCCTCTTCCATGGGGACTCAGTTTTTGGTACCTCAACTGCTTCTGATGTTATCACCTAAAAAAATAAAATGCCGTGTACAGTAACCTTTTAATCAAAACACAGTAGAGACTGAAAGCCTGCCACTGTTTGTTTCTGCTGTTGTTTAACAGGTGATACAGGCATTCTGGTGCTGCTGCTGTGCTGCTTAGTTATCCTGAACACATTTTTTCACTATATTAAGGGTATGTCATATTTTTTACTGTTAAATACTTAAGTGTGAATAAATATAAGAAAATGATTGCTTATTGGTTGCATGTAAATTCAGAATCTGGGATGATAGTGGTGTTAAACAACCACAGATTGTCCACATGGGTGGCTGAGATAGTGGCATCTTTGCTTTCTGATGGTACCATGTACACACACTTTGTTTCATGCACAAAATTATTAAAAATATTATATAAAATTACCTCCAGGATAAGGTATGTATAAAACATAAATGAACTTCGTATTTAGACTTGGGTCCCATCCCCAAGATATCACATTATGTATATGCAAATATTCCAGAATCCGAAAAAAAAATCTGAAATCTGAAACACTTCTGGTCCCAAGCATTTCGGATAAGGGATACTCAATCTGTATTTTAAACAAGAGAAAGAAAAGGTGAAAGCGTGTGAGAAGAAAATTTGTATAATTTAATGTGGCTGTGATGCCACTTTACTGTATTCAAAATGAACAGTAAGAGGAGCATCAAATATTATTTTCCAAAGAATAGACTATTGTTTTAAAACACAGTCTTACTTTAATAGTTTTTCAGATGTTTACCTCTAAAGTAAAGTCACCACTTTTCTCTTTCTGTTCAGGAAAGAGTCATGAACTCAGGCAGAGACGCCAGGGTCTAGGCCTTGCTATACCTCTACCACTCCCAACTATGTATTAAGTACCTATAACGTGGGGAGAGGAATTGCTCCAGCAGTATACATTTCATTCTTAAATTACTCTGATTGGATGGTTATTATTATTTCTGTTTTGCACGTGAGAAATGGTCTTTGTAAGGTCAAATATTTCACTCAAGGGACCAAAGTTAGTAAATAATAGAAGCAATATTTGAATTTAGGTTCTTTTTAGCCGTTAGTCAATATATTGTGCTCTACTTATCTGGCCAGTTACCATCATGAAGTCACTTCTCTCTGGGCCCTGGTTTCCTTCACCATCAAAAAAAATTGTGCTAGATAATTTCTAAGGTTTAGTGAGTCTGTGTCTGGGCTTAAAACCAGGTGATAACACTAACTGACCACGAGATCATGTGAGATACTTGACTTGTTTTTCCTCAAACACAAAATAATACTTGCCTCACAGGACTGTCATGAAGAGTAGGAGCTTAAAATGCAAACTTTTTTTTTTTTTGAGACAGTCTCCCTATGTCACCCTTTGGTAGAGTGTGATGGCATCACAACTCACAGTAACCTCAGGCTCCAGGGCTTAAGTGAAAATGTAAACTTTTTATTATGGGAAATTTCAAACATAAACAGAAGTACCCATTATGTTAAAATCTTTTTTATCTCTCTATATTTGCAGCATCTATAGTGATGTTTCCTTTTACACTTCTGATGCTAGTAATTTATGCTTTTCCTCATTTCTTTTAGTTTATTCATACGGGATATGCTAGTTATTAAATTACTGAGTCTCAGTTTCAAATTCACCCTTTTTAAATAACAGCTTTCTATTGAGATATAATTGATATATAAAAACCTGCACATGGAGGGAGGGTAATTGGTGGCACCACACCTACGATGCATCTTACGAGGGTACATGTGAAATTTACTAAATGTAGAATATAAATGTCTTAACACAATAACTAAGAAAATGCCATGAAGGCTATGTTAACCAGTTTGATGAAAGTATTTCAAATTGTATATAAAACCAGCACATTGTACCCCATGATTGCATTAATGTACACAGCTATGATTTAATAAAAAAATAAAAACCTGCATATATTTAATGCTATGATATGATGAGTTTGGACATATGCATGGCTCATGAAACCATCACCACAATCAAGGTAATAAACATATCTATCATCTTCAAAAGTTTCCTCATGCTCCCTGTTATTTTTGTGGTAACACTTGAGATGTACCTTCTTAACAAAATTTTTAAGTGTACAGTATGGTATTGTCATCTGTAGGTACTAGGCTGTACAGCAGATTTCTAAAACTTATTCATCTTGTATAACTGAAACTTTATACTAATTGAACATTTCATTTCCCCCATTTAGATAATTTGAGTTGGATGAAAAGTTGATCTCCAGATAGATAAGATGCAAATTTTATTATGAAAGGCGTTTTTAAAATTTCATTTGAGTAAATTTTCACATTTGTTCAAAGGAAAATTTTCTTTCCCTTTCTACAAATATTTCGGCTCCCAATTCTTGAGAATTTGAGTTTAAATATGGCCTGATCAACTGGTAAAGAGATCAGTATTTATACATCCATTCATTAAATGATTTAACAATATAGACAGAGTGCTTACTATGTGCCAGACATTGTTCTAAGCATTTAGGAGAGCAGCAGTGAAAAATATAAGTCCCTGTTATCAAGGAACTTACAGTGTAGTTGGGTGAGGTAAACAAATAAATACACAGCTTTTACAAATATTTTGAAGAAAAATAAGGCCTGGTAAGGGGAGAATAAGGCCTGGTAAGGATGGGGCGATTGGTGAGAGCTCTGAGTCTGATTTTTCTATAAATAGCTAACCTCTAACAGACTTTTTATTAGGGGAAGAGGAAGAAAAGAGGAGAGAAGTGGCAACCAATTTATCGTACGGAAAGGATACCGATTAAGCTGGAGACTTCGGGTACTAGCTTTTATAATTCCCTATGCAGGGGATCTGGCTGCTGTTTCTTTTCTTCTAAATTTGTTTTCTATAAACTGAAATTTGCTGATCAACAAGAAACCTGAAAAGTTTATATCCTACTACTAAAAAAGGAGATGAACGATTTACTAATATGGGTCAATTAGTACAACTGCCTAAATTTAAGGATGTGAAACCTGAGCTTTAGAGAATGCAAGAGCATTGCTTAAAGTCAGTCAGTGGCAGATGAAAAGCTGGAACAAAGTTCTGATTCTGTTTCTAACATTTTATATGTATATTGCCCTATATGAAGAATAAAGAAAAAAGACTTGAAGCTAGAAAAGTCTTTATTTCCTACCTGAACAGGATGTGAAGATAAGAACCTAGGCCAGTTAATATATGCCACCACGCATGAAATTGTGTGGCGATACCTATAATAGGTGGTACCCTCTTTCGAAAGTTCCTGTGTGGAGAGGAGGAAAAATCACCATGTTAAATTTTCAAAACGTTTAACAACTAATGCTGGAAGTCGTAGAGCATTCTGAAACAACATTCTCAAATATGGAAATTATTTAATTTCCTTAAGTCTCCTGTAGTCTGCTATATTGTTTTCTAAAGTGTATTCTGAGGAATAGTATTTCTGGCAGAAGTTCCATGAAGACATTACTCTATCAAGTAAGTGTAGTAAACATTATATAATTTATTACCCTCTTGAAGATTTTTAATGTATATTAACACATTAAAGGCTCTGAAAAGTCCCACAATAAAGAGTTATCTTTAGTTTTTTAGGTAACCTACTAATCCATGGAACCCTTTTTTTAGGTAATACTTATTAACACTCACTGGAACAAGTGTTTTCTGTACATGCTTTGTGAAACACTAGTCTACTTAGCTATCCACTCAAGAAACTGCATACATGATTTTCCTGTGTCCTTCATACAATCATCATTTCAGTAGAGCAACATATATTCTATTTTTCTTTTGCTTTTTTGAAACAGAGTCTTACTCTGCTGCCTAGGCTAGAGTGCTGTGGTGCCATCATAGCTCACAGCAGCCTCAAAATCTTGGGCTCAAGCGATCCTTGTCTCAGCTGCCTAAGTAGCTGGGACTACAGGTGCCTGCCACATGCTGGATAATTTCTCTATTTTTAGTAAAGATGAGGTCTCGCTCTTGCTTAGGCTTGTCTTAATCTCCTGAGCTCAAGCAATCTAACTGCCTTGGCCTCCCAGAGTGTTAGGATTACAGGCGTGAGCCACTGCACCACCCAGCCTTATTTGATTTTTTTTTTTACAGTTTGTTTGTTTGAATCAGGATTCCAAAAAGGCCAACACATGGTATTTGGCTGAAATATCTCTTAAGTCTTTTAATCTATATATCCCTCCTCCCTCTTTTTTTCCCCCTCTGCCATTTATTTGCTAAAGGGACCTGATCACTTATCCTGTAGATGTCTGATGTTCTGAATTTTGCTGAACATCTCTGTGGTTTTGTTCAGTATACTCCTCTATCCTCAGTTTTGTTTATGCAAAATTTTTAGGACACAGAATTTTGAGTTGGAAGGACCCACTACTTTAATCTATTTAACATGCTCACTTTATGGATAGTGAGGCCTAGAAAGATAGCATCTTAGTGGACAGACTAGAATCCAAAGACCTAAGTCTAATACTCAAACTCTTGTCAATATATAATTGCTGGTAAAAGGAACACTCATCTTTTTAAGAAAATAACATTAGACATATGAAAAAGTGCCAATTTATATGCATGTTATTTCATAAGGTTATTATAAATCATTCTTATTTATTCAATAAAGTGGATTAGGTAGGTTTCAAAGATTAGTCAACATTTGATTAACTGGAGTTCCTCCAAAAATATTTCCCAAGGAATGAAAATATATCTTACCTCAGTGTCTCACAAAAGATGTTATCTATATTCCAAAATAAAAATCCTAATAAAAATATACCCAAGGATGTATAACCCAGTCCTCTAAGCCATGGATAAACCCTGTGGAGGGGAAAAAGAGAAGCAAAATAACATTTTCTCAAGTCGTGTCATGATCAGAGATTAAAGTCATCACTTTCTCTTTTTTTGTCCTTTCTGATTCACCTGTGCAAGTTTCAACTTGCTTGTTGATTTTGCTGGGAGAGCTTCTTTTATTTCTGAGCAGGACTTGGGATCAGAGCTGGGAAGAGAGCACTATTGCATGATGATTTTCTATGATTTTAAAAGTGAATTAAACAAGCCTCAAAGGTTTAAGCATTTGCAACAGGCTTTTGGGGATCTTACTCCTTCCTGCCAACAAGCTTTTGGTGGTTTCAAGAATTTAGAAGAGGCCAAATCTCACTGAAAAATGAGGAGAGAAGTGGGTGTCTGGTGATCACAGTGACTGTGGGAAACATTGCTGCTGTGGAAAAATTGGTTAATGAAAATAACTGAATGGTATTTAAAGAAATTGATGCAGCACTATAGATTGGATTGCATGTAGTGTCCAAAATCCTGCACGAGTACTTCTGAGTCAGGAAAATTTCATCCCAGTGGGTGCCTAACACTTTGACAGATGAGCAAAAGTGCATCTGTGTTGAATGGTGTAAAGAAATGCTGGTGAGACTTGACAGAGGGAAGTCTAGATGCATTTCTAACATTGTTACTAGTGATGGAACTTGATTCAGAGAATGAGCATCAGTCAACAGTGTGGATTTTTCCCAATGAAAACCCCACACACAAAAAAAAAAAAAAGAAAGAAAGAAAAGAAAAAGAAAAAGGAAAAAAAAGAAGGAAAAGAAAGGGGAAAGAAAAGAAAATCCACCAACAAAAGTGAAACAGCCCCCCCGAAGTGTCAAAAAGAAAATGGTGGCAACTTTCTTCTCCAAAGGTGGTCATGTTTTTAACTGTTCTTCTGGAGGAACAAAGGACTGTTACTGCTCAGTGGTACACAACAGTGTCCCTACCAAAAGTTGTTGGGAAGCTTCAAGAATGGTGGCTAAAGACAGGACTGCAGGGGACATCTTGTACCATGACAATGTGTCTGCCCACACAGCCAACATAACCATTTGGTTCTGGAGTCCACGGAGGTTAAACTTATGACTCATCCACTCTACAGGACTGACCTGGCTCTACATGATTATTTCCTGTTCCCTAGAGTAAAAAATGTTATGTGCATAAGGTTCTCTAGCCCTAAAGAAGCTGTTCTGCCTACAAAAGTAAGCTTACAGCACTTGAAGAAAACAAGTGGAAAGAGTGTTTTCCAAAACGTTTGACAAGAATGCAAAAGTACATAGAATGTCATGGTGATTATTTTGAGAAAATATAGTAATCAAAATGATTTTATGTCTCTTAATTTTGTATTATTTCAAAACTTTTGTAGTGTCTATTGTATAAACCTTTGAAACCATTACCACCATCAAGGAAATAAATATCTATATCACCTCCAAAAGATTAGTTTTCATTCTTTTAGAACACTACATAAATGGAATCATACCACATGTATCTTATTGTATGACTTCTTTCACTTGGCATAATTATTTTGAGTTTAATCCATGTTATGTGTGTCAATATTTCATTTCCTTTTATTGCTGAGTATTTGTCTAAATACTAGTGAACATTTTGTGTCATTTTTGACTACTACAAATAAAGCAGCTATGCACATTCAAAACTAACACTTTGGACATATTTTCATTTCTCTTGCATAAATACCTAAGAGAGGAATGACTAGGTGGTATGGCAGGTGAATATTTAGCTTTTTAAAGATACTGCTAAACTGTTTTCTAAGTGATAGTACCATTTCCCCCTTACCAGCTGTGTATGAGTCAACATATCCTCCTCCACACTTGTTATGATGTCAGTCTTTTTCATTTGGGCATTCTAGTAGGCATGCATCAAGCCTCCTGAGTAGTACCTGGGACTATAGGCACTTGCTACCATGCCTGGATAATTTTTTCTATATTTGGTAGAGACAGGGTCTTGCTCTTGTTCAGGCTGGTCTTGAACTCCTAATCTCAAGTGATCCTCCTGTCTCAGCCTCCCAAGTGCTAGGATTATAGGTGTGAACCACTATGCCCAGCTAGAATACATATTCTGTTTGAGCAAACATGGAACATATGTCAAGATATACAGTACTCAGCATAACCATCCTTGGTACATAGCCTGATCCATAATACAAACCTCAACAAATTTAAAAATGAAATTATACAGAGTGTGTTCTCTTGACCACAATGGGAATCAAACTAAGAATTAAGAAAAATGATAACATGAAAATCTCCAAATACTTGACTGCTAAACAATATACTTCTAAATAATCCATTACTTAAAAAGGAAGTCTTAAGGGAAATAAAAAAAAATTGAAGTAACTGAAAATGAAAATACAACATATGAACAGTTGTGGAACACAACTAAAGCAGTACTAAAATAAATTTACAGCACTATATGCTCATTATGAAAGAAGAAAGTCTGAGTAATCTAAGTAATTTAAGCTTACACCTCAATACCCTTGAAAAAAAATACAAAATAAACCCACCACAACAAACAAAAAGAAGAAAATAATAAAGACAAGAAATGAATGAAATTGAAAAATGAAAAACAGAGATAATCAGTTAAACAAAAATCTTCCTCCCACCTCAGCTTCTCAGAATACTAGAATTACAGGAATAAGCCATTGTGCCTGGCTGGCAACAATATGTTAACTTTAGCCAATATGATTCTAAAATGTATAAGGAAAGGCAAAGGAACCTGAATACCTAAAATAATTTTGAAAAAGAAGAATGAAGGAAGTGAATAAGTCTCCATGATTTGAAGACTTATAGCTATGGTAATTCAGACTGTGTGGTATTGGTGGAGGGATAGACATACCAATCAATGGAATAGACTAGAGATCCAAGAAATAGATCCATAGAAATATACCCAAATAAATTTTGACAAAGGTACAAAAGCAAGTCAATAGAGAAAGAATAAGTCTTTTTAACCAATGGTTCTACAGCAGATGGAAATCCATAGGAGCCTCACCATAAGCCTTACATTCTATCCAAAATAAATCACGAACTTAAAGGTAAAACTATATAATTAAAAAAAAATTTGGGAAGCCAGGTGTGGTGGCTTACACCTGCAATCTAGGAGGCCGAGGCAAACGGTCAGGAGTTTGAGACCAGCCTGAGCAAGACCACGTCTCTACTGAAAATAGAAAAATTAGCTAGGTATGGTGGTGCACGCCTGTAGTTCAAGGTATTTAAGAGGCTGGGGCAGGATTGCCTGAATCCAGGAGTTTGAAGTTGCTGTGAGATAATCTGAGGCCACAGCACTCTAGCCCGGAAGACAAATTGAGATTCTGTCTAAAAAAAAAAAAAAAAAAAAAAAAAGGCTCGGCACCTTGTAGCTCAAGTGGCTAAGGTGTCAGCCACATACACCAGAGCTGGCAGGTTTGAATCCAGCCCAGGCCTGCCAAACAATGACAACTACAACACCCTCCCTCGCAAATGAACAAAAAAAAATAGCTGGGCACTGTGGCGGGTGGCTGTAGTCTCAGCTACTTGGGAGGCTGAGGCAAGAGAATTGCTTAAGCCCAGGAGTTGGAGATTGCTGTGAGGTTTGATGGCATGGCACTCTACCCAGGGTGACAGCTTGAGGCTCTGTGTCAAAAAAAAAAAAAAAAAAAAGGAGGACAAATTCTTTGGTATCTATACCTAGGTATAAAGTTCTTAGACTAACACCAAAAGCATGATCCAAAAAAACACAACTGCAAATCTGATCTCATTGAAATTAAAAATGTTTGCTCATTGAGAAAGAGGATGAAAAGATTAGGTATAGACTGATAGAAAATATTTACAGAGAACAATCCAAGATGGTGGCCGAGTAACAGCTTCCCTGCAACAGGGCATGGTGAGTCTGGGGAGATAAGACTCCAGGCATCTCTGGCTGGTGGGATCTGCCTATAATCATAGCTTTGAGGATACAGGGAGTCAGCAAGGGACATGTGGACCCCAAAAGGAGGACAAAAGCAGTGGAAAATTGGCAAGTGGTTGCATGTGTTCGATCGACCTAATCCCACTGGCAGCCGTAAGTACAAGCAACAGTGAGACTGCAAACCAGAAAGGCCTTACCTGTGAACTGTTTTGGTGTTTTTGACTTGGCACTCAGTTGAACTGCCTTGGGGAGAGCTTGAGCAGGAGTGCAGAGAACTTTGGGCATTGTCTAGGGCCCCAGACTGAGGCGCTGAGCCGGATGGAGCTAATAGTGTTCGGCTGTAGGCCGCAGGGAGCCATTGTGAGAGAACTGCCCTGGCAAGCTCCGCCATCACGGTTGCAGAGTAAGGATCGGGTGGGAGCTAGTAACCTAGTGACAGAGCAGCCTAAAAGCGGGGACTGAGCTGCCTTACAGCCTTAACCCTCAGGGGCAGAGTGAGACCAGTTTTGGCACACTGAAGCCTTGGGCGGTTGCCCTGGGTACAGTGCCGTGGCATCACAGCTCATAGCAACCTCAAACTCCAGGGCTTAGCACTGCCTGGACCTCTATAAGACCTGTGCCATGATCCCCGACCCATGACCCGTGCCTGCCGGGCCTCCGCATGCCCTGACCAGGAACTGCAGGAGTTGCACAACCATGCGTCCTTCCTCCTGTACCCTCCCTGCCTCCACACCGGCCTGCTCGTCTGCCCAGGGAATCTGGTAGCCACGTGCCGTCCAGAGCCCTACCTGTCTCTGTGTAGAGCCTTTCTCCTGGCCAGAGACTGATGGAGCCTTGGGCTTTCTGTGTCAAAGTCACTGGGCGCCAGGCACTCCCAGAACCGTGCGCACCACCTCCGGCCCTGTTGCTGGATCCGGGTATGTCACACTCCGGAGCTGCTTCCACAACCAGAACTCCCTGGCTGGGGCAGCTCCAGAGGAACTACACAGGGTGACTCCCTACAAAGATCCATCAACAATAGAGTGATCCCGCTGGGGTCTAATATTGGAGAGACACCTCCCCAACTCTGAGGATGGCCAGAGGCAATGGTGAAAAACAATCGTTGAGGCGAAATCAACAGAAAAACTCTGGCAATATGAATAATAAGAGTAGATCAACTCCCCCAAGGATCAATGGGGCAGACACAGCACAAGATCTCATGCACAAATAGCTGAGAGGTCAGAAATCGAATTGAGAATCTGGATAGCAAATAAGATCAAATTAGAATTCCAAGCAGTAACCCAAAAGATATCTCAAGAATTCAATGAATTCAAAGACCAAATGACCAAAGATTTTGACACATTGAGACAAGACGTTGCAGCCCTCACAGATCTGAGAAACACAGTAGAATCCCTCACTAACAGAATGGAGCAAGCAGAAGAAAGGATTTCTGACATTGAAGACAAAGCTTTCAAATGCTCCCAAACTCTCAAAGAAGGAGAGAAATGGAGGGCAAAAACAGATCACTCTCTCAGAGAGCTCTGGGATAATTAAAAAAATATATATATATTCATCTTATAGGGATCCCCAAAAGTGATGAAGTGGCTTCACAAGGCACAGAGTCTCTACTCCATGAGATTATGAAAAAGAACTTTCCAGACATGCCAAAAGATTCTCAAACTCAGATAGCAGACAATTTCAGAACTCCAGCACACCTCAACCTGAATAAGACATCCCCCAGACACATCATAATCAATTTCACTAAAGTTAATATGAACAAGAAAATTCTGAAAACAGCCAGATGAAAGAAAACCATTACCTACAAGGGGAAGAATATTAGAATAACTGCAGATCTCTCTGCTGAAAGCTTTCAAACTAGAAGAGGATGTTCATTGACCTTTAATCTCCTAAAACAAAATAACTTTCAACCCAGGATCCTGTACCCAGCTAAACTGAGTTTCATTTATAATGGAGAAATTAAACACTTCAATGACATTCACATGTTGAAGAAATTTGCCATAACTAAACCAGCTCTCCTGGATATTCTCAGACCTATCCTCAAAAAAGACCAGCATAATCCTCCACCACAAAAGTAAAACCACCTAGAAAATTTTGATCATATTCCAACTTCCACAGTTGCAAATGGATTAAAAATGTCCACGGGACTCTTGAAAGGCTTATCAATATTCTCAATTACTGTGAATGGTTTAAACTGTCCTCTAAATAGGCACATGTTGTCTGACTGGATACAAAAACTCAAACCAGGTATCTGTTGCATACAAGAATCACATTAAAAGACAAATATAGACTCAAGGTGAAGGGATGGTCATCTATACTCCAGGCAAATGGAAAGCAGAAGAAAGCAGGCGCTGCAATCCTATTTGCAGATGCAATAGGTTTAAACCAACCAAAATAAGGAAGGATAAGGATGGACACTTCATATTTGTTAAAGGTAATACTCAATATGATGAAATTTCAATTATTAATATTTATGCACCCAACCAGAATGCACCTCAATTTATAAGAGAAACTCTAACAGACATGAGCAAATTGATTTCCTCCAGTTCCATAGTAGTGGGAGATATAAACACCCCTTTAGCAGTGCTGCATAGATGCTCCAAAAAGAAGCTAAGCAAAGAAATTTTAGATTTAAACTTAACCATTCAATATCTGGACATAACAGACATCTATAGAACATTTCATCCCAACAAAACTGAATACACATTCTTCTCATGCTCCAAAATTGATCACATCCTGGGCCACAAAACAAAACTTAACAAATTTAAAAAAATAGAAATTATTCCCTGCATCTTCTCAGACCATCATGGAATAAAAGTTGAACTCGATAACAACAGGAACCTGCATACCCATACAAAAGCATGGAATCTAAACAACCTGATGCTGAACAATAGATGGGTTATAGACGAGATTAAGAAGGAAATCACCAAATTTTTGGAACTAAACAAAAATCAAGACACAAATCACCAGAACCTCTGGGATATTGCAAAGGCAGGCCTAAGAGGGAAATTTATAGCACTGCAAGCCTTCCTCAAGAAAACGGAAAGAGAGGAAGTTAATAACCTAATGGAACATCTCAAGCAACTGGAGAAGCAAGAACACACCAACCACAAACCCAGCAGAAGAAAAGAAATAACCAAAATCAGAGCAGAATTAAATGAAATTGAAAACAAAAGAATTATACAACAGATCAATAAA
>CAUYPK010021842.1:0-50576 GCA_963574355.1 Loris lydekkerianus
AAAGTTTGTCACCTTGGAGACCAGTTGGAGGGGGTAAACACACCCAGGCAGCGGGCAGTGGAGGCTCAGAAACTGATGAAATACTTTAATGAGTTTCTAGATGGAGAATTGAAATCTGATGTTTTTACAAATTCTGAAAAGGTAAGCACTATCAGAGGATAAAAGCAAGTCACAGCATTCATACCAATGCCTTAATGATGAGCTATAGTACTTGCTTTTCAGAGTCTGACTTCAAATCACTGAGTAGTGACTTATTAAAGTTTATATTGTCCTGATATAGCATACAATTGCCTGTAGATTGCTGATGAAATCTTAATATTCAAATTTTTAAGTGGATTGCTTGGTATTTCATGAAATCATGTGTGGCTTAGAAATGCTGAGGTAACTATGTTTGTAAGTATTTCTTTACCATAAATAACTTAATTTGAAATGAATTTCTGTAGTCTTTGAATGGTTACCTTTGATTGGTTGGTGGTGGGATGGTCTGACCTAAATCATTGACAAAGTGAGATATCTTTCTGTAAAGGAATTTAGAACTTCTACTTTTTATTATTTGAATGAAGATCTTTTATAAAGAATTAAGCAAAACACATTCTTCTTAGTAAAGTATCAAAAGAATGGAAAAGAAAGTATCCAGTGTAGACAATCTAATACACATCCACATAAGAGAAAAACTCAATTCAAATTGAGGAGGAGGGGGAAAAAGAAAGAGGGTGCTCCCACCCTAATGGGCACAGTGTAAGTATATGTGGCACATTTCCTGAGTGAGGGGCACAGCTACAACAGGGACTTTACCTAACAAATACAAACGTCGTAACCTAATCGTTTGTACCTTCATATTAATCTGAAATTAAAAAAAAAGAAAATTAAAGCAGTTTGGACCAAGAGGAATTGAAAAGCAAATCTAGATTGTTTATGTTAATCTTCTTCATAACACTAGTCACTTAATTCTAGTCTCAGGGTACATGCTATTGCTTGCTCTACCATCTTGAAAGAGGGTAGGTTAGGCTTGGCACCTACAGCTCAGTGAGTGGGGCGGCAGCCACATACACCTGGGCTGGTGACTTTGAGCCAGTCCCAGGCCTACTGAACAACAATGACAACTGCAACCGAGAAATGGACGGGCATTGCGGTGGGCGCCTATAGTCCCAGCTACTTGGGAGGCTGAGGCAGGAGAATCAATTAAACCCAGGAGTTTGAGGTTGCTATGAATGTGACATCACGGCACTCTACTGAGGGTGACATGATGAGACTCTGTCTCAAAAGAAAAAAAAGAAGGTAATTTACTTCCCTTCAAAGGGGAAAAATTAAAATGCATGGAAAAAATGCACTTACAGATTGTATATGTACATAATAACTATCCACTTAAATGTTGAATGTAGTCTCCCTGAATTATTACAAATTTGCTCCATAGACTATCTCAGATAGTGAGATGTTAAAAGTTAAGTTCACTTTTAACTAAGCAATACATTTTTGGTGAACTGTATAAAATTATAGAATTTATTATTTTTAGAGATCTTTGAAAAATGGTAACATATGTATAATTCCTCTAAAGGCAATATTTTGAAGAATGGGTTTTAGAAATTATATTTATACTATAAATTAAAACTGGTAAGATTAATATCATAAAAAATTTAATACACTTTACTCTTTGGCATCTTGGTGGTGGGTAGGGCGCATGCCGGGTCCGAGAGCCTTCGTGAAGCTGTGCTACCTTCCCGCTGCCGCTCCTCCCGCAGCCGGAGCTGCTGAGACCCGGGTGGGGATGGTGGGAGAACCGGATGGAACTGGATTGGGAGCCCGCCCGCCTCCTGCTCCTCGTGTGTCTCCCTGCCGCGGGCTCTCCCTCCCTGCTGGCCTGGCCTGGCCTGGCCGCACCGGCCCATTGGCTGTGGGGCCCATCCTGGCGTGCCCGCGCCATGGCCCATATCCAGAATAGTTTTTGGCCGGGCCAGATTTGAACCCACCACCTCTAGTATATGGGGCCGGTGCCTTACTCCTTTGAGCCACAGATGCTGCCCATTAACCATTTTTAATGTAAAGAAAAAATGAAAACATGAAAAAAATTTAAGGAACTCATTGGACACCATCAATTGGGCCAAAATCTGCTTTATGGGAATCTAAAAAGGAGCAGAAAAAGAAAGAAAACTTATTTAAGGAAATAATGACAGAAAAGTTCCCAAGTCTGGAGAGGGAAATGAACATCCAGCTCCCGAAGCCCAAATAACTCAAAATACTTGAGCAGAAAGAGATTCTCACTGAGACGTTTTATAATCAAATTATCAAAAGCATAAAGAGAACATGTTATAATTAAATTATCAAAAGTCAAACATAAAGAGAATTCTGAAAGCAACAAGAGAAAAATGACTCACATACAGAGAACTTTTATAAGACTATAAGTGGATTTTTCAGCAGAAACCTTGCAAGCTAGGTGAGAGTGGGATGATACATTCAAAATGGTGGGAGACAAAAAGCACCCCGCCAACTAAAAATGCTGTATCTGTCAAAGCTGTACTTCAGAAATTGAGAAGAGATAGACTTTTCCAGACAAACAAAAGCTGAGGAAATCCATCACCACTAGACCTTAGACCTGCTTTACAGGACATGCTGAAGGGTGTTCTTCAAGTTGAAATGAAAGGATGCTAATTAGCAACATGAAAACATTTGAAGGTATAAAACTAACTGGTCAATTTATATAGTCAAATTCAGAATATTCTAATACTGTAATAGTGGCATGTAAATTACATATAATTTGTATAAAAAGTTAAAAGATAAAAGTAATAAAAGTAATTACAACAACAAAAAAAAAGAAAAATGTAATACAGAAAAGCTGTGAAATACTGGCAATTTCAATACCTACCTTTATGTATGTGAGTTTTATATATGAGTATATATAAGGCTTGCACACCAAACGGTTTTTCAGGATAGTTTGTGAAATGTTTAATTTCTTTTCTTTTTAAGTTTTCTAAACATAAACGTATAATTTAGAACATATTGTGAGTATATTTATTTGTTATGAACATGTTATAAGAAATTCTTTTTTGTATATAAAAAATTGTATATAACTGAAGTCAGCTACCTTGGATTAACTAGGATTGTACCTGTTTGTGTAGCTTATTTATGTTCTGTTAGAAACAAAATGCAGATATTTTACCCAGTTTGAGTTGGCCTTTTTGTTTGAATGCAGCTTGAGGTAGTCATTTAGAATCAGAGAAAAATAAATATTTTGAAGTTGGTTTTACATATTTTTAACCTGACTAGTTAAGTTTGTGATTATTGTTACGTTTTGCATCACAAAATTACATTCTTCATACTTATCTTTTTAAAATTATCCTCAAGTAATTGTATAGTCCTTGGTGTAAACTGCTGTCTCTTAGTTTTTAAGGTTTTATCTTTTTTTAATTATCCTCAAGTAATTGTATAGTCCTTGGTGTAAACTGCTGTCTCTTAATTTTTAAGGTTTTAATTGAAAGAAAAAAAATTCATGTTCTGGCTATTTCATTCACTTGGTTAGTCAGCCATCTGTAATTTTTGAGAAACAAGTATGGATTAACAGTATTTAAGCTTATTTTTCTTTTGCTTTACTCTCATCTGTATCCCTTTTTCTTTTATCTCCTACGTTGCCTATTTTCTTATACTTTATTCCTCCTTTCCCAATTATTCTGTTTTTCTCTTATCTCTCACGTTTTTCTCTCTCCCATAAGTTTTGGGTTACTGTTTAATAATTGAGAATCATTCTTTTTGAATTGGTTTCATCAGAGTTAACCACAATTAAGAACTCTTACATGGCATTAGATTGCCAATTATCAGATAAACATCTGACTATCTCAGTTTCTCAAATCTGTGCCAATCACCTTCCCAATGGAAAGAAAGGAAAACCACACATATAGCTAGAGAGATATGGGATTGTGGGGGAAATATAATTGGATAAAATTTCAACACATCGTATTCTTTTTTTGTTGTTGTTCCCTTGTTATTTTTTATTTTTTAATCTTTGCTTTTTTTCTGAAAAATCTTATTTCCTGGAAAAAAAAAAAAAACAAAAAAACTTATTTTATGTTTACCTCCATCCTCATACGTATGTTGGTTGTTTTTCTTCCTAGAATGTCGGCTTATTCCTCATGTGGATAGTGCCTGTTGATTCTGATTATCTCTAGCACTGTTAGAGTGGGTACTCTCTTGCCTTACCCAAATACCAGTAACAGGTGTAAGCAAATTATTAGATTGTGGTTTTGACAGCTTTTGTACTTATTGTACAGCATTGTAGTATAATTTAATTGATTGACTACAGTATTTTGTAACCTTCAGAGCTACTTTCGCTTCAAACAATTTCCACAGAATAAATGTAATAAAAGCAGGTATTTATACATTAAGCAAAGCTTAGAAATAGCACACAATGAGGACTTCTATCTCTAAAAAGAGTAACTCCTGATGGAAACATACAACTGGCTGTATGCAGATGTATTCTTTCTGCAGTGGGTATTAGTAAGGATAACATGACAGACTTTGCTAGTACGTCTGACTAAAAGGTATGGTAAACAGATACTGCATTGATACCTGTGCCCAAATGTAGCAGGGTAGTATTAGTATGTGGTAGTTGAAAATGACAGTGACCTGCTAGCTAGGAAAGTAAGGTAAGCGAAGAAGAAACACTATATTCGCTATCATTTGGAGCAAGAAATAGGAACAGTGTCTGTTGTTATTCACAGTTGCTTGCTAGAATTCACATGAGTATTTAGAAAAATCTGTATTAATGTTCTTAGTTTTTTTGTTCATGTTTATGACAGTCTCCCTTTTGAATGTACAAGAAAATAAGTCACCACAAAATCAGCTAAAAGTCTGGAACAGAATAGGGAACCAAGAGATGAATCCAGCTACTTACCGTTATTTGATTTTGCGAATTTTAGGATTTTCTAAAAACATTTTAAAGATGTTGATATTTTGATAGGGATTTCATTGAATTTGTGGATTGCTTTGGATAAAATGGTCATTTTAACAAAATTAATTCATTTGATCCATGAGCATGGGATGTTTGTGTCATTTACAATTTCTTTCATTAGTGCTTTGAAATTTTTTGTAGGAATCTTTCACCACGTTGGTTTAATAGATTCCTTGGTAGTTTATTATCTTTTTCTTTAGCTATTGTACATAAATTGCTTTCTTGATTTGGTTCTCAGGTTGATAGTTATTTGTAAAGAAATGCTACCGACTTTTGGGTGTTGATTTGTGTCTTGAACCTTTGCTGAATTCGTTTATCAAACCCAAGAGTTTTTAAAGAGTCTTTAGGGTTTTCTGAGTATAGGATCTTATCATGAGTAAACAGAGATAATTTGGCTGCTTTTCCAATTTGGGTGGCTTTTATATCTTTCTCTTGCCTGATTGCTCTCACTAGGACTTCCAGTACTATGTTGAATAAGAGTGGTGAAAGTGGTATCTTTGCCTTATTCCATTTCTTAGTGGGATTGCTTGAAACTTTTCCCTGTTCAGTATGATATTGGCTGTTAGTGTGTTAAAAATGGCTTTTATTATTTTGAGGTATGAATGTTCCTTCTATGTCTAGTTTGTTGAAGTTTTTAATCATAAAGGGATGCTAAATTTTATTAAATGTTTTATCTACATTTACTGAGATTTGTTTACATGATGAATTGCATTTGTAGATTTGTGTATGCTGAACCATCCTAGCATTCATGAAATAAAATCCACTTACTCTTTTTTATGTTGTGTTTGGATTTGGTTTACTAGCATTTCGTTGACTTATTTACATCTATGTTTCTCAGACATGTTAACCCGTTAGTTTTTCTTTCTTTTTTTTTTTTTTTTTTGTAGTGTCTTCTTTTGGCCTTGGTATCAGGGTGATAATGGCTTTATAGAATGAGTTAGGAAAAATTCTCTTCTCCTTGATTTTTGGAACAGTTTGGTATCAGTTCTTCTTTGTAGATTTGGTAGAATTGTGTTTTCAATTCATGTGGTCCTGAGATTTTTTTTTTTTTTTTGGGGGGGGATATAGTTACTGATTCAGTCTCACTACTTATTATTAATCTGTTTAGGAATTTTATTTTCTCCTTATTTTCTCAACCTCTTGGAAGGTTGTATGTTTCCAGGAATTTATCTCTTCCCTTTAGCTTTTCTAGTTTATGGGTATATAGTTGCTTAAAGTCTCTCATGATCATTTATATTTCTGTGATATCCATTGTAATGTCACTTTTTTCATTTCTGATTATGTTTATCAGATCTTCTCTCTCCTCCTCTTGGTTCGCCTAGAGCTCACCTATCAATTTAGTTTATCTTTTTAAAAGATAAAATTTTCTTTTCATTGATGTTTTATATTGTTTTTTTTTAATTAAAATTCACTCAGTTCTGCTCCAATTTTTATGTTTTTCTGCTAGCTTGGGATTTGGTTTGTTCTTGCTTTGTTAGCTCCATTAGGAAAAACATTGGATTTGTTCATTGGTGATCTATTTCTTTTTCTGTGATGTGGGCATTTAGCATTATAAACTTTTCTCTGACCACTGCTTTTTCTGAAGCCAAGATGTTTTAGTATGTTGTGTCATATTTTCATTCTTATCAAAAGACATTTTAGTTTTCATCTAATTTTGCCATTGAACCATAGATTATACAGCATCATCTTGTTTTATTTCCATGCATTTGTATAGTTTTAAGAGATTCTCTTGTTATTGATTTCTAGTAAGCTTCTGCTGTAGTCTGAGAAGATATTTGATATAATTTAAAATTTTTAAGATTTAATAAGACTTGTTTATTACCTAACATATAGTCTATTTTGGATTTTATATGCTGATGAGAAGAATGTATATTCCTTGCTTTGGGGACAAAACATTTTGTCTGTGTCTGTAAGATCTAATTGGTCTAAAGTTCATTTAAGTGTAGTGTTCATTATTGATTTGCTGTCTCAGTGAGCTGTTTTGTGCTGGGAACAGGACATTAAACTCCCCCACTATTTTTGTATCAATGTCTATCTCTTCCTTTAGGTCTAGTATTTTCTTCTTTATAAATCAGGATGCTCCAATGTTGTGTGCAGGAATTTTTTAAAAGATGCCACTTTGAATTATGTTGAGTAGGATTGGTTTGCTTTGTTCTTTGGTGTGTGCAGTGGCACAGACTCTGTATTATTTTCTTAGTTACAAATAGCCCTGGTGTGGTGGCTTTATGAAAATCCAGTTGTAGTAATCATGTAGCAGGCAGATGAGAGTGTTCAGGGCCTTCTGAATAGCCAGAGTGGCATAGGCAATAGTGATAGCAGAGGTGGTGTGAAGCTTGTTTCCTTTTTGAATGCTGTGCACTTGTGCCAGTGGATGTTGCCGTGGCTGTGCAGAAAGACCTCCAGGTCAGTAAGTGGCACCTGCAGGTCAGAGGCAGCTACAGTAGTGGCAATGGTGTATGTATGTCCTCTTCAATTTCTTTCTTCAGTGTTTTATAGTGTTCATTATAGGGACATTTCACATCTTTGGTTAATGTTATTTCCAGGTATTTTATAAATTTATTTTCTTTTTGTAGCTGTTGTAAATGGGATTACTTTCTTTACTTCTTTCTCAGATTGTTTACTCTTGGCATGTAAAAATGTTACTGATTTTTTTATGTTGTTTTTGTCTTAAACTCTCGAGCTCAAGCAGTCCTTCTTCCTTGGCCCCCCAGAGTGCTAGGATTACAGGTGTGAGTCACTGTGCCTGGCTTGTATGTTAGTTGTGTATCCTGAAACTTTACTGAACTTATCAGTTCTAATAGTTTTTTTTTTTTTTTTGTGTGTGTGTGTGTGTGTGTGCAGTCTTTAGATTTATCTAGTTTTTATCATGAAGGAATATTGAACTTTATCAAATAATTTTCCAGCATCAATTGAAATCTTTACATGTTTTTTGTCTTTTTTTCTGTTGATATGATTTATCACATTGATTAATTTGCATGTGTTGAATCATCTTTGCAACCCTGGGATGTATCCCACTGATCCTGATGAATAATCTTTTTAATGTGTTGCTGCATTCAGTTTGCTAGTATTTTGTTGAGGATTTTTGCATCAGTGATTGGCCTATGGGTTTTTTTGTTGTTGGTGGTGGTGGTGTTGTCATGTTTTTGGCTTTTATATTGGAGTGATACTACATGTAGGCTTTATCTTTTGGGGAGTATTAAGTTTAGGAGTATTTTTTCCTCTTTAATTTTTTTGAATAATTTAAGTAGGATTGGTATTAGTTCTTTGAATGCTTGGTAGAATTCAGCCGTGAAGCCACTGTATTCTGAGCTTTTCTTTGATGGGAGGTTTTTTATTACTATTTTTATCTCATTACTTGTTATCGTTTTATTCAGGTTTGGGATTACTTCCTGGTTCAATCTTGGTAGGTTGCATGTGTCTTGGAATTTATCCATTCCTTCTAGGTTTTCCAGCATATCAACATATAGTTACTCAGAGTTCTCTCTAATGATCTTTTGAATTTCTACAGTGTAAGATGTAATGTCTTCTTTTTAGCTCTGATTTTATTTGCTTGGGTATTATCGCTTGTTTTCTTAAAGGTAGTTTGGCTAAAGGTTTGTCTGTCTTTTCATAAAAACAACTTTTCATTTCATTGTCTTCTATAAATTTTTGTTTCAATTTCATTTATTTCTGCTCTGATTTTTATGATTTCTTTTATTCCACTAATTTTGTGTTTGTTTGGTTCTTATTTTTCTAGTTATTTGAGATACATTGTTGTTTATTTGAAGTTTTCTGCTTTTTTTGATGTAGGCATTTGTTGCTATAAGTGCAATAATTCCTCTTATTTCTGCTTTTTCTATATCCCCTAGGTTTTGCTATGCTATGATTTTATTTTCATTTGCTTCAAGAATTTTTTAAATTTTCTTCTTAATTTTTTCACTGACCTATTGGTCATTCAGGAATATATTGTTTATTTTCCATATGTTCTATGTTTGTTTAATTTCCTGTGTTCCTCTTGTTATTGATTTCTAAATTTATTCTATTGGAGTCAGATAAAATAATTGATATAATTTCAATTTTTTTGAATTTTTAAGATGTGTTTTGTGGCCTAACATATGCTCTATCCTTGAGAATGATTCATGAGCTAAGAAGAACATGTATTCTGCAGCTGTTGGATAAAATGTTCTGTAAAGATCCATTAGGTCAATTTGGTCTATAGTACAGATTAAGTTCAATGTTTCTTTGTGGATTGTTTTGTCTAGATGATCTGTCTAATCCTGAAAGTGGAGTGTTGAGTTTCCTAGTGATTATTTTATTGTTGTCCATTTCTCTCTGTTGTCTCTGATGATATTTGTTTTATATACGTGGGTGCTCCAGTGTTAGTGTTTGGGAGCATATGTATTTAGAATTGTTATATCCTCATGCTGAATTGACCCCTTTATCATTATATAATAACCTTGTTTCTTTTCACATTTTTTGTCTTGATATCTATTTTATCTGATAGAAATACAGATATTTCTGCTCTATTTTGTTTTCTTTTGTGTGGAATGTCTTTTTCCATGCCTTCATTTTCAATCCATGTGAGTCTTTATGAGTGAAGTACATTTTTTTAGACAATGTGGTTTTTATTTAAATACATTATTTAAATACATTCAATCAGTCTATATATTGATCAGAGAGTTTAATCCATTCACATTCAATGTTATTACTCATAGGTAACTGCCATGTTGTGATTTGATTGTAGATATTTTTTTGGTTCTCTCTCCCTTCCTGTCTTTTTTTGTTAAAAGTGATTTTCTTTGGTAGTGTGTTTTAATTTCTCTTAATTTTTGTTTATCTGTTGTTGTTTTTTTTTTATTTGAGATTACCATGAGGCTTGTAAAAAGATTTTATAACCAATGATTTTAAACCTATCATAACTCTGCTTATAAACAAACAAACAAGTAAAAAGAAATCTAACAGAATTCATTCCATTTAACTCCATCTTCCTCCACTTTTTAACATTTTGTTGTTTTCATCTATATCTTTTTATAATATCTACCACTCATAAAGTTGCTTAGTTATTTTTGGTAAATTTCTTTATATATATGTATATATATATATATATTTATACACACACACACATATATATTCAATATATATATATTCAAGGTATATATATATATATATATATATATATATTTTCAAGGTATATATATATATATATTCAAGGTATAAGTGGTTTATGCATTGTAATTATAGCAATATTGTGTATTTTTATACTTATTGATATTTGTGAGCTGTATACCTTCAGATAGTTTTTTATTCATCAATGTCCTTTTCTTTCATAATGAAGAACTCCTTTTAGCATATCTTGTAGGAAAGGTCTGGTGTTGATGAAATGCCTCAGCTTTTGCTTGTCTAGGAAAGTCTTAATTTCTCTCTTATGTTTGAAGGATGTGTTTTCAGAGTATATAGTATTATAGTTATTCTTTTTTTGTTTCCCCCTTCAGCACTTTGAATATGTTGTGCTACTCTTTCATGAACTGTAAAGTTTTCACTGAGAAGTCTACTCCCAGACATATTGGAGCGCCTTTACATTTTTGTTTTTTTTAAACTTTCCTTAGGACCTTTTCTCTGTCTATGATCTTTGGGATCTTGATTACTAAATTCTTTGAAGTAGTATTGTTTGCCCTAAATCTACTTGATGTTTTGTGACCTTCTTATAATTGAATATTGGTATCTTTTTCTAGGTTTGGGAAGTTCTCTGTTATTATTTAATATTTCTTTAA
Organism: Loris lydekkerianus; assembly: GCA_963574355.1. Taxonomy (NCBI): domain Eukaryota; kingdom Metazoa; phylum Chordata; class Mammalia; order Primates; family Lorisidae; genus Loris; species Loris lydekkerianus. The sequence continues at coordinate 10,690 of CAUYPK010021842.1, forward strand.
ATAAACTTTCTATTCCAATCTTTCTCTATTTCTTCTTTAAAGCTAAAAACTCTTAGAATTGCCCCTTTGAGGGTGTTTTCTATGTCTCATAGCTGTGCTTCATTCTTTTTTATTTTTCTGTCTTTTTTCTGACTCTGTATTTTCAAATAGTCTATCTTCAAGCTCACTAATTCTTTAGTTTGTTTGTTCAGTTATGCTGTTGAAAGACTCTGATCCAATTTTTAGACTGCCAACTGAATTTTCCAACACCACAATTTCTGTTTTTTTATTATTTAAATCTCTTTTTAAAATTTCTCTGATAAGCATCTGGATTCCTTTTATGTGTTGTCTTGAAGTTTACTCAATGTCTTCAGGACAGCTATTTTTAGTTTTTGTCTGAAAAGTCATCTACCTCCATCACTCCAGGATTGGTACCTGGTACCTTATTTAGTTCATTCGGGGAGGTCATATTTTCCTTTCAATTATTGATGCTTGTAGATGTCCACCAATGTCTGAACATTGAAAAATTGAGTATTTAATTTAATATAATCTTGTCTATACCTATCCTTCTTAAGAAAGTTTTTCAAGTATTCCAAGAGAATTTAGTGTTATGACCCAAATCTTTGGTCACTGCAGCAGATCAGCACTGAGAGTGCCCCCAAGTTCAGTAATGCTATGATTCTTACAAACTCCTGGTGGTACTACCTTAGTAGACTTGGATAAGATAAGGGAGAATGCCCTGCATTACCAGACAAAGTGTCTTACTGTCTGTCTTCACTCTATGTGTTGGGCTACTAGAGTTGGGTGAGGAGTGATGTGGGAAATCCCTTGTGGCCAGCATAGTTGGACTGTGCAAGGTCACCTCTGAAGCCAGGCCAGTTTCACTCAAAGCCCATGGCTATTGTTGCCTGGTTACCTCTGTTGCTTATTCAAATCTCTAGGGCTCTTTAGCTAGATGGTGAATCCTTCAGGACTGGGTTCTTCCCTTCAGTTCAGTGTGTTTCCTTCTGGTGCAGGATGGGTCTAGAAATGCTGTCCAGGAACTAAGGCCTGGAATCAGGGCCTTCATGAGTCTTCTTGGCATTTTCTTTTACTGTAGTTGAGTTGGTAACCAAGTTGCAAAACAACATCTTCTGAACTCTTCCCTTTCCTTTACCCAAGTGAAAGAAGATTCTCCCTGAGTTTTACTGCCTGGAACTGGGTGAGGGATGACATAGGCACTGGCTTGAACACTGCTTCTGGTCTCCCCCTGAATCGCACATCTCAAGACTATTGGCTCTAAGTCAGCACAGCCACAGCAATTACTCAAGAACTGTAGCCTTCATGGCCTGTTTACCTTGTGAAGTTATGGGCCAAGGATGTTTTAATCAGCTGATAGTGGGTCTAACTAGAAATTGGTTTTGAAGTGGATAATTTCTCTCTGATCAGGCTGATCTAAATGCTCCCTCCATCAATGCTGGTAGAATTCTGCCCTCTGATGTGTTGTTCCCCTGTGGCAGGGTGGCCCTCATGCCAATGTAGAGTTCCAAAGTCACTTCACTCTCCCTTACCCTTGATCACACAGATTCTCTCTCCACTAAGTGTGCTGCTGCTGTATTGCTGGGAGATGGGAAAAGGGTGACATTAGCAATGCAAGATTATCTTTTATACTATCTTCAATGCTTCTTTCCTTATTACAATGATAAAACTAGGTACTGCAATTGCTTACCTGATTTTTGGTTCTTCTGAAGGTACTAACTTACATAGGTAGTTGTTGAATTTGGTGTTTGTGAGGATCAATGATTGCTGGAGGTTTCTATTAGACTACCTTGCTTTGACCCATCTCTGAATGTAAATGTTTGGTAAATAACTCAAGAACTGACTCTTCTTTCTCTTTAAAAATTCACTTATAACTATTTCAAATAAAAATGTATATTCAGGACAACTCAAATCTATACTCTCTCTTTTTTTTTTTAATTAGGTCATAACTCTACATTACTGCGTTTATGGGGTACAATGTGCTGATTTTATATGCAATTTGGAATGCTTACATCAAACTGGTTAACATAGCCTTTACCTAACTTATTTAATTGTTGTGTTAGGACATTTATACCCTACTATTAATATATGTGATGTGTACCCTTGCAATGTGCACAATAGTTGAGGTCCCACCAATTATTCTTCTTCCACCTGGCCACTCCCCGCCCCTTTCTCCTTCTTTCTGGGCTATAACTATATTTTGTGTTGTGGGCTAATCTTACTGGAGTTAGATAATATCTCAAAGTGGTTTTGATTTGCATTTCTCTGATGATTAAAGATGATGAGCATGTTTTCATGTGATTGTAGGCCATGTGCTTGCCTTCTTGAGAGAAGCTTCTGTTCAAGTCTCTTGCCCACACTAAAATGGAGAGCAGAATTCAAAGAAATCAAAAATAAAAGAATCTTCAGAAGATCAATGAATCAAAAGGTTGGGGTTTTTTGAAAAGATTAACAAAATTGATAAACCTTTGGCTAACCTAACCAGAAGCAGAAAAGTAAAATTCCTAATATCCTCATTCAGAAATGATAAAGAAAAAATAACTAACAGATACCTTGGAAATTCAAAAAATCTTTAATGATTACTATAAAAAACTCTTATTCTCAGAAATATAAAAATCTGGAGGAAATAGACCAATACCTGGAAGCACACCACATTCCTAGATTCGGCTAGAAAGAATTAGATATGTTGAATAGACCAATATCAAGCACTGAAATAACATCAGCTATATGAAATCTGCCAAAAAGAAAAGCCTTAAACCAGATGGCTTCACATCAGAATTCTACCAAGCCCTTAAAGAAGAACTGTTACCTATATTACATAACCTTTTCCAAAACATTAAAAAAGAAGGAATACTTCCCAACACATTGTACAAAGCAAATACCATGCTGATTCCCAAACCAGGAAAAGATTCAACAAAGAAAGAAAATTATAGACCAATATCATTAATGAACACTGATACAAAAATATTCAATAAGATCCTAGCAAACAGAATTCAACAGCACATCAAAAAAATTATACACCATGACCAAGTTGGTTTTATCCCAGGGTTACAAGTTTGGTTCAACATACGTAAATCTATAAATATAGTACATCATATAAAGAAAATAAAAAACAAAGACCATATGATTCTCTCAATTGATGCAGAAAAAGCTTTTGATAATATCCAGCATCCTTTCATGATCAGAATATTCAAATCTATACTCTCAAGTTGCAATCCTTAAGCTTGGCTCAAATAAACTATATTAATTTTGTCTTAGCTTCTTCCTTTTAAGTCAATTGTATTAGACATAGTTTCTTAAAATGTTTATGAAATTGCTCTAATATCTGGAGACCCCTGGAGATCTGCTTCTATTAACTGTTGTTTCTACTGGTTACTGGTTCTTGTTCATATATATATATTTTTTATATATATATAAATATATATATATATATTTTTTTTTTTTTTGCTTTTGTCATCTTTATTGTATGACTGATACTTAACTTGAAATTATTTTTAGGCCTAGGATTATGTTATGTTCCTTCAGAGAGAAATTTAATTTACTTCTACTAGACATCTAGCTATACTAAGTATCTGGGAGAACATTAATTTAATTTTAAAACTTGATATTTTCTGGTTCAGATGATTCAAATTTGGCCTGAGGCCCATGTGAAAGCTGTTTTAATTTCAGCATCCCCTACTTTTGTGCATATAATTGTTTTGAGTCTTAACCAAAAATAAAGGGGATTGACCCCACAGTTCCTGCACTTGGTAGATATTATACCCCAAACTCTTGTTTCAGTCCCCAGAAGGCTCTCAAAACTGATTCCTAGCCTTTCACTTGCAAACTTCAGTTTTGCCAATCCTCTAGAGTCAAAGGCAGCTCCAAGTGTCTGACTTATATTTCTGAGTTTCCTTCTATGGTATCTTGGTTCAATAATTTTCATAGATTTGTAACACCTCTGATGCCTTTAAGCACACATTTTATAAGTTGTTCCTATTTTCTAACTGTCCTCAGTCGAGGGGTTTGTTTGAATTATTTTGCTAATACCAGTATGATCCTCCTTACCGTAAGTGGGAAGCAAAGTCTTCAATTTTTTCTCTAAACTTGATTTCTTTCTTGTACACTATTCTATTTAACTCCCATACCAACCATAGTGCCTAGAACATTTGTAGTATTCTGTATTTAAAATGCTTTTTGGAGATCTCAGTGGGCAGAATATAGAAGGGAGTTTAAAAAGGTGATGAAAACAAACTATTCACAATTTTGGCCAATGTTAGAGCTGAAAATACAACCAAACACATATTTTAAGCAATTACTTCTTCTTTTGTATAAAATGTTTTGTTTATAACATTCACTGGGCATGGTTTTTAGGCAAGTCAACATAAATTGAGCTATAATTATTACTTCTGAAAAATATAAGAGGGAAGAGAATTAATTTGGTGACTTCTAGTTATAAATTATAAACCCCACAGAGTAAGAGCAAAAACCTCCTCTAGGACCTTGTGTGATTCTCTTTACATGATGGTGCCCTAATAAATATTTGTTGAGTTGAGAGTGAATATTTTAATATATAAGTGAATTTTTCTGGTTTGTTATCCTTTTTGAGAACTGACAAGCCTCAACTCCTGGGCCACCTACCTGAGAATGCTAACACAATTGTTCATAATTTTCCCTGTGTAGTAACAGTGGGAATTGTAATATGTAAAGTACCTGTTGGAAGGGAACAATAGAGAAGGCTGATTTCTTTTAGAATTTAAGGTCATATTGTCTGCCAGTGTTTCTGCAGACCAATTTGGTTTGCACTCACTGAAAATATGTATCATTGATAAAATAGTATCAGTTATGTTACTAAGTGCTTAATAGATTGAAATGGACGCTTGTTAATAAAAAGCCTTTTAATGAAAAGGTGAAGATGGTATTGTAGGAAGTAGAAGCAACTCTAACTGGAGTGACTCAAGTCACATGCATACATATTCTCATACATATTCTCACACTGCAAAAAAAATCATTGACTAACTTCAGGTCTCATTTGCAACATGCACTATGAACTTATAAGAGATCTCAAGAGGGAAATGCCTATCTAAGAATTCATTTGTTTAGACCACATGTCCAGACCATTATCTGGATAAAATTGGTTTAAGAGAGTGGCTGGAAAAATGAGAGTGGTTTCAATCTATAAATGAAGATTCAGTCCCAGATTTGCTAATATTAATTTTGAGAATTTCACTTCTCTGCGTATTTCTAGCTACAGTGATTTTAGGGGCTGCAGAGCTCAAAGAGATGACCATAGTGGCAATAAGCCTTGATTCTAATGAGCGAACAAGCTCACATCTGCTCCCTTGTTCAGAAGGAGATCTTTCATTGCTTGATAGATAGGAGAGAGATCTGACTCGGGTCTTAGGGCTATTGTTTGAAAAACCGATTAGTGAGGTCATCTTTTCAATCCAGTTGAAGAGACATAAGTTTCATTTTTGGCTTAACAAAGTCCACAGTCTTGTTCAGGAGGAAGACACTGCCACACCAATTACAAGTGGTAAAATGGAGGTATAAAAAATCATGAGCAAATGACAGGAAAGTTGAACTCCAGCTGAGTGGGATTAAGAAAAATTCTTTAAGGTATATGTTCCAATCTCACTGTTGACATGACTTAGTATGCACACCAAATAAAAGAAATTGGTTCTATTTGATGAACTTTTGGTTCATCATTGCCATATGTCAGTAGGATTCATTTTATTCATAGGTGAAATCTGAATTCTTCAGCCTCATTCCCTCTACTTTTATGCCTAATGAAAATTTCACTTGGGTGTTTGGCATTCTTCCTTTGTGTACAACCTTCTTATTTTTTCTTTAAGAAGATGGTGGATGGAAAAGAGCAGGGAAAACACTTGAAGAAATCAGCCTGGGTGTATTTTTATGAGGAGGACCCCCCGGGCAAGTGAAGCAGCTCCAAAAATACACTACTGGGACCTGATCAAAGTAAAAAGCTTCTGCACAGCCAAGAACACAGTAAGTAAAGCAAGCAGACAGCCGTCAGAATGGGAGAAGATATTTGCAGGTTATGTCTCCGACAAAGGTTTAATAACCAGAATCCACAGAGAACTCAAACGTATTAGCAAGAAAAGAACAAGTGATCCCATCTCAGGCTGGGCAAGGGACCTGAAGAGAAACTTCTCTGAAGAAGACAGGCGCATAGCCTAAAGACACATGAAAAAATGCTCATCATCCTTAATCATCAGAGAAATGCAAATCAAAACTACTTTTAGATATCACCTAACTCCAGTAAGATTAGCCCACATCACAAAATCCCAAAACCAGAGATGTTGGTGTGGATGTGGAGAAAGGGGAACACTTCTACTCTGCTGGTAGGAATGCAAACTAATACCTTCCATTTGGAAAGATGTTTGGAGAATACTTAAGAGATCTGAAAATAGACCTGCATTTGATCCTACAGTTCCTCTACTAGGTATATATCCAGAAAACCAAAAATCACATTATAACCAAGGTGTATATGTACTAGAATGTTTATTGCAGCCCAATTCATAATTGCTATGTCATGGAAGAAGCCCAAGTGCCCACCAACCCATAAATGAATCAATAAATTGTGGTATATATAACCATGGAATATCATGTAACCTTAAAGTAAGATGGAGACTTTACTTCTTACATGTTTACATGGACGGAGCTGGAAAATATTCTTCTCAGCAAAGTATCTCAAGAATGGAAGAAAAAGTATCCAATGTACTCAGTCTAACTATGAAACCAATTTATAGCTTTCTTATGAAAGCTGTAACCCAATTATAGCCCAAGGGGAAAGGGGAGAGAGAAGGGAGGGGGGTGGGAAGGATGGGTATAGGGAGAGTAATTGGTGGGACCACACCTACGGTGCATCTTACAAGGTTTTGTGTGAAATTTAGTAAGTGTAGAATATAAATGTTTTAACACAATAACTAAGAAAATATCGTGATGGCTATTTTAACCAGTTTGATGAAAACATTTAAAATTGAATATAAAACCAGCATGTTGTACCCCACGATTGCATTAATGTACACAGCTATGATTTAATTTGAAAAAAGAAATTCAAACAAAACAAAAAAAATTTCTGTAGAAATGGAGGTTTCTATGTTGCCCAAACTGGTCTCAAACTCTGGTCTTAAGCAATTCTGCCTCCTCAGCCTTCCAGTGTTGGAATTACAGGCATAAGCCCCAGTGCCTGAACAAGTTGGAGTCTTTGATGAGGACCCTTGGAAGAATAATGGCCCAGAAATATAGCAGATACTGCTTACAGATGTTCTATGATATTGCAACTTTAAATAAAATGAAGTTGACACTCCCTGGTGGTAGGCAATGTTGGAAGGAGGAGTCCCACCCTCTGTGAAGATTACCTGGTGCTTGTTGGCCTCATTGGAGGTGCAAAGGAATCCATTCGTGGTGCAATCACATGTAACCTCAGGAAGTAGGAAGCAAAGAATGAGGAAGAGGCTGGGGCAGGATGTGTGGGAAAGGAGTAAAGTAGGGAACCAATTGCAATCCCAATGGGGATGAATAGAAATGCCCCCGTCATCCTCACCTAGACTGCCACACACAAATGTAAACTGACCTAAGTCCCAGTCATTGTGACTCACCACATTTAGAGTGCATCCCCCCAGAAGCATGCATGGGGCTTGACCTTGAGTACAAAGGTATAACACCCAAGGGATATTTTCTATCCCGTGGTCAGCCATCCGGGTAGAGAAACCTTCCACACTTGATTTACCAGATCTTGTCTTTGATGTTAAGTGGCTTCCTCAAGAAGGCAGCCCCCCTCCCCCCCTTAAACCAGCACGTGACCCACACCTGCTTGGGCCAGTGGTAATTCCCTACACTCCACCTGGTCACATTGCACAGGTTGTTCTGCACACTGAGGACACTGCGACTCCAGGGCTCTACTTGAGGCCCTACTCATCAGCCACATGTACCAAATAGCTCAACTCCATCCCCATCTAGGCCATCTGGATCAAGGCAGTCGGTGGAAAAGCCCCTAGCAAAGTAATCGACCAAAATGGGATTACCATAAAGGAAGAGAAAGTTTGTTCATGGGTTCCCCTGAGTGATAACCCTGTCTCTTCACCTGGACCCAACTCAAGAAGCAAACTTCATCTCCCACAGAGGACCAGCATGATACAGCAAAAAGAATGACAGCCTGGGGGATTAGTAACCACTCCTAAACATGTCCTTATTCATCATACATTCGTCATTTGATTTGACTTCCCCAACTTGAAGTTTACAGAAGCTGAGTTAACTCAGCCCTTCTTCCTGAGATCATTCCTCATTAAGACTCTTGAACAAGAATCTCCATTCAGCCTCTGCTTCCAGGGAACTCCAGGTTAACTTGTTATTCTTTGCCAAGTGTTTCAAAGCCTCAACCTGTCCTTTTCCTACCTGTTATGCTAACTAATCCCTGGCCCATCTCTGGACCTCATCCCAGCCCACCCTGCGTCTCCATCACACCTCTGCCTCCAATGATGACCCCTGTTCACCATTTGCATGTCCCCCAGCCTATCTACATACTCACACCCAGTTCTAAACCCCATTTCTGAGCCATAACACACCCCTAGCCCTGGCCTTAGGCACCAATGACTTCAGTGAGAGAAAAACTGAGATTGTGCTTGAAGCAGGACTTCTGAAACTAGTGTGCTGCTGAGTCATCTGGGGATCTTGTTAAAGTGAAGGCACTGGCTCCAGTTGGGGGCCAGAGGTTCTGCATTTCTAATAAGCTCCTGAGGGTGCCAGAGGTGCTGGCCTATTGACTGTACCTTGAGTGTCAAGATTGTTAAGGTCCTTGCACTTACCACAGTAGGATTAAGGTTCTGACTGTCAAACTATGACATGTCTGGTTGAATGTGTATTGTCATTTCTAGGCCAGTGGCTCTCAACTGGGAGACAGTGTATACAGCCCAGGGCACACGAGGGGATGGACAAGGATGTTTTCAGTGTTTTTCGCTTACATTCCCCAAAGCCCAAAACAACAGAGGGACTCAGTAACAAGAAGGCAGAAGCCGGTGAAATCACCTTATCATCCAAGGCCACACCCTTCTATGTATATACCATGGAAATACCTACGTCCTTTGTTCCTTTATCCAGGGCTCTTTGGGCCCCTCCCCATATCAGTTAGAATTTGGGTGGCCCTCAAATGATGAGCCCCCAAACAAACAGCTACTTAAACACTTTTAACTCTCCCAAGTAACAATACTGGCATAGTTCTTCCCAGCATCAGGGATCCAGTTTCCACCTACCATCTTGTTCTGCCTTGTTTGGCCAGATGCCTAATATTATTTTCTGCTCCGAGATCACTGCTGCCACTCCAGCCTTCTGATTCATATTCCAGGACACGAGGAAGAGGAAAAAGGGGGATCATGCCTCCCCCCTTCCTAAAAGCTACACATTCCATTTCTGTTCTTATCTTATTGGCCAGAATCTAGTGAAAACACCATTCTAAACTACAGACTCTAGGAAAATGCCTTGAATCCAGGCACTCATGTGTCCAGCTAAAAGTCAGTTTCTATTGTAAGAAAGGGAGGACAGACATTGAGAAACTGGTAGTGTCTCATTCCAGTCCACTTACCACTAACTCCCTGCCATGGTCCTGATTACTCTGAGAGCTCCTTGGGGATGGGGCCCAAGCCCAAGACTTCTCTCAGAACCAACGACTGCCTCGCCCACAGGGGTTCTCTGCAATTTGTAGCCAACCCTGTTTCTCCTGTGTCATGCCTATTACATACTTTCCAGGCACTAATTCTTTCAGTCCTCACCACATTTAACAAAGGAGAGTTAAGAAAGACTGTGCAGCCTTCTCCAGGCCACATGACTACAACTGAAAGAACAGGATTTGGGCCCAGGAAGACCAGCTCCAAGGCACCTGCTCCTAATGCTAAATACTCAGCCAACATCTGTGAACCTGAACTGAACTGTGAAACTGAATCACAGAACTCTTCAGGCTAGAAGCACCTTGTGGACCCTCTGCACCCCAGGGAATCCTCCTGTTGGGATAAAGGGCTGTAACAGGTCCCCTACCTAGGGTCTGCTCCAGAGATAAGGGCGAGGAAAGGGTCCTGAGGTGGTGCCCCACTTCCATGCTGATGACTAAGACCAGAAGATGGACTATTTCTAGACCTTTATTTCTCTGTGAAAAGGGCCAAAAAAGGGAGGGTGGAGGAATAAAATAAAAACGGCACAGTTGACACAAAAAAATCAGTGAGAGGGGAGAAAGGAAGATGAAGTACATGGAGGAGGGTTTCCCCATTACAGCAGCAGAAGCCAGTGACCTGGGATACTCATATCTCTCCCCAAGGTAGGCAGAGTGGATCCTTCCTCCCTGGGTTGCCATCCTGTCCAACCTCATGCTCCCCTAGCCCCTTGGGAGGTGGACAGTAAGCAGTCTTCCCAGGCTGGAAAGAGGAGAAACCGTGCTGGGGAAGGGGCCTGGGGTCAGACCATGCACAGGGATTAACAGCCAAGTGCCCCCAATGCCTCCCTGAGGAAGGACTTGGGGAGGTTGTAGGTTGGGTACCAGAGTTGGCTCCTCTTCCAGCATCAGGCAAGAGACAGAACTAGGAAAATAGGAATAAACAGGAATCAGAACCACAGCATCCCCTGTCCACAGTACTGCAGCACTGCCCCGTCCCCGGGATCTGCTGTTGTTGCACACACCCTTCTGCCTAAGCTCTGAGCACTACAGGCCTTACCAGTCAGAGCCTCCTGGGCAAAGTATTTGACATCCACATCCTGGTCCTGGGTCAGCTTCTCTAAGATGGGCTTGACTTCACTCTGTAGGGTGCTGGGACAAGGAGACAGGAAAGAGAGGGTAAGTCAGGCTGAACTAGGGGCAAGAAGCAGGCAGAGGGATCCTGACCAAGGAGGTACACACAGACATGCACATAAAAACATAAGGTAGGAGTCTCAAGAGTCTGGGAGTTGCATACATGCGTGCACAAATACGCAAATACACACAAAAATGAGAAGTCTGACCACTGCACAGCAGGGCGGCTGCAATTTAACAGTAATAAGTTACACACTTCAAAAATAGCTAGAAGAAAGGATTTTGAATGTTATCATCACAAAGAAATGGTAAATATTTGGGGGCACAGTATGCTAATTACCCTAATATGATCATTACACATTGTATACATGTATCGGAACACTACTGTACCCTCCAATATGTAAAATAAAGCCTAAACTACAAAGTACAAAACCAAAAAGAGAAGTCTTTGAGATCTTGGATACAATTACTTTGAAGGTCAAAAGTCTGACAAACAAGGACAGATATCTCTGAGTCCCAGAACAGGAAGGTCAGAACATCTGGGAAAGTGGAACACAGAATCACAGAACTACAGGTCTCTGGGGCTGAGCAAATGGATGTCTTTCAGTGATTTAAAACAAATTTACTGAGCACTATTGTGAATTAGGTGTGCACACAGTAGTAAATCACTCCTAGTTCTTGCCCATGTGGCTCTGAGATCAGAAGACACAGACCAAATTGATAATTGGGGAATGGTAAATGACTCAAAGGGACAGTTCTTGGCCCTGTAGCAGCCAGAGGTAGCATCTACTCTCATCTAAGGGGTCCTAGGGAAATCTACCTGCACAGAACTCAATTATTATTTTGGAAAATAAAGGTGGACTTTATTTTCAGAGAGAAACTATAAAGGTGTGAGGTTGTGTCTTGAAACAATTACTCTATAGTTCTTGACACAGAAATTAGCCGCTCAGGCTTCATGTCCCTTTTTAATTGATAGCCACCTCCCCTTTCCCCCAAATAACCACAGTTCTTTTTTCACCTAGATTCAGTTTGCCTATTTTTTGAGCAGATATAAATGGTGTATTGAATTTTGCTTCTCATTCAATGTGAGGTCTGTGAGTCACCTGTGTTGCTGCTTACAGCAGGCCATCTGTTCTTTCACTGCTGCAAACAATTTTCCCACTATATGAGTAAACAACAATTTATCTACTCTGTGGACAGGTATTTGGGCTGTTTCCAGTGTTATAACTACCACGAATAAAGCTACCATGAACACTCTTTGGACAAGCAAGCTCTCATTTCTCTTATAGACCCAGGAGTGTAAGGGTCGGTTCACAGGGTATATGTATAAATAGCTTCACTAAATTCCGTTAAGGGAGACCAGACCCCAAACTTACAGCTCCACTGCAACAAACACCAGCTGTTCCACATTTTCAACAACACACCATTGCTCTTTTTTAGTTGAGCTGTTCTGGTGTATATGTAACAGTATTTCACAAAGGTTTAATCTGCATGATCCTGAAAGGCTAATGACATTGTCTACCTTGTCAAGTGCTTACTGCCTATGTGAGGAGCCTCTTTTTGAAGTGCCTGTTTTAGTCTTTTTGCCCATCTCTTTTGTAGGGTTTCCTCAACTTACTGATTTGTAGACAAGCATTTTAATGAGTCCATTATTAGAAATATGAGGAGTATATGAAACACAAAAGATCATTTCAAACATCTTTTCCCAGTCAAGGGCTTACATTTACTCTTAAAATGTCTTTTTGGTAAACACTTCATTTTACTGAAGGCCAACCTATCATTCACTTCCTTTGGTTTGCTGTTTAACAAACATATGCCACCCTAAGTCTTAAAGATAATCTCCTACCTTTTCTTCCAGAAGCTTTTTTCTTTTTTTACCTTTATGGTTCTGGTCTGTCATCTTAAATCTGTTTATGCACTGAGCTAGTTTTTTTATCTAAATGGATATCCAATGGACTCAGCCATTTCTGGAAAATATGTACATTTCCCCCACATAACTGCAGTGGTACCTGCTGTTAAATATGTGTGGGTCTGTTTCTCTGACCACAATTATGTTCCCTTGGGCTATTTAAATTTATTCTCAAGCTAACACTTCACTATTTTGTAACTGCTGGTAGCATCATAAATCTCAGTACTGGTAGATAAGTCATCAACTTTGTTAGGATTGCTTCAGCTAATTCAGATCTTTGCATTTCCCTATTATTCCCTAACCTTGTCAATTTTCCACTACAGAATCTACTAAGATTTAATGGGCTCACACTGAATCTAAAATTAAATTTGAGGAACTATCCCATCCATGAATATTGTATGTAGGTCTTTAATTTTTCAGGATATTTTACAGTTTTCACTAGAAGTTCTGGTTATTTTATGATTTTAGTGCAATTATAAATTATAGACATTTAAATAAAATGTTTATAATTTTACTTTCTAATGATTTATTGCTAGTATATAGAATTGCCATCCCCTTACCCTCTCTTCCATTCCATTTCATAAATTCACACTCCACAGTTATGAAAACAGACCTTGGGAAGGGTAAAGGACGGGCCAAGGTGACATAGCAAGCAAAGAGCAGTGCTGGGCCTCTAACCCTGGATTCCGTCTTTCAAGGTCAAAGATTAAAATGCCCAGAACAAGCCCCTAGTGGTGTGTGGGGGAGTATCCAGGCCTCACCTGTTGTCCAGGATGGGCCCTATCTTCTGCAGGGACTTGGCCACATTGAAGCGGACGTTGGCAACCGGGTCTCCAGCCATACGCAGGACAGTGGGCAGCATATGCTTGGTAGTGATGTCTTGCCCACAGACTTCCGACAGCACCTAGGGGCCAGTAAGTGACAGAGGGGTGACTCTACCAAGTTTCTGGCTAACTCCTACATCGCTCTTCCTCTAACAAGGCCACCTTGGTAACCATTAGGCCCTCACTTACTCTGTGAGCACTTTATCCTCCTGAATCTCCCAACTCCCCTAACACCCTCCTAACAGCATGTTTCCTAGGATGGCCCAGTCTCTCCTCAACTTTCCTTCATTATGAGTCTTGATTTCTAACCCCTGACATCCCTCCTCAGTGCTGTGGTCTCCCGAGGGTGGTATAAGGAATTATCATAACACTCAGTTATACTTATTTTTAAACCCCATCCTTTAATTTCTAGCTATGTGTATGGTTTATACATTAAGTATGCATAAACACATGAGATAATTATACTAAAAGCAAATAGACAGGAATACTTCCAACATGTTTCTAACTGTTCTAAGCTTTGTACCCATAACCCAACTAATCTTCACAATCTGATGGGGGAGTTACTGTGCTTATTGGTTATTTCGCAGGGTGAGAAAAGTGAAGCATTAAGTGGTTTGATGATTTTTCCCAAGGTCCACAGCTAATGTCTGGCAGAGCCATAATTTAAAAGTAGGTCTCATCCAGAGTCTGCACACTTAACCACTATAGCATAAATAAATATGTACACATATTTTTTGGGGGGAAGAAGGTGCTCATAAAGCACTGGAGATCACTGCTGATAACAGGTCAAGTCTCCCTAGCCCAGGGTCTCATACCATGCAAGTCCAAAACCCCTATGACCTTGACCCTGGGAGCCCCACCTCTGGCCTTAGTTTCCCCAAGGATTTATCTTTTGATCAAATATCACTGCCATTTCTCCACTCCTAAGCCACGTGTCTCCTTTGGGTATCTACACCACCCGCCCGCTCCCAGGAAGTGCCAGCAGGCAGCAGGTACTCACATTGATACAGAAGAGCGTGGTCATGCGGTGCAGGTAGTTGGGGTCTCCAGACATGGCCAAGACCTTGGGGATGATAGTAGCATGGGCCCACTCCTTCCCAAACTTCTCTACCAGTTTCTTCAGGTTGCTTGTGGCCGCCTCGCGAATGGCATAGACTGTAGGTTTAGGGTGAGTAAAAGGGGTGGTGATTGTGGAGGTAAAGGACTGATTAGGGGAGTTAACAGTCACACTTGCCACTGCTTACTGAGCAGCCCCTAGGTGCCTGGCCACATAGGAGCCAATGAACTCCAGCTGAAGAGAAAACAGGGCTCACTGTGTGCTCTACTAAGGGTTTTCTTTTCATACAGCATCTTCTCAGTACATCCAAAAGGCAGGTTCCATTACTGGCCTCATGAGCAAACTGAGGAGTGAGTGCTTTGTCTAAACAAATTATTTAGTACTTAGTACTTCAATACTGACAGGGAAAAACACTGACTTTTATTTTTTACCACTCTTAGTGAAAACAAGGAATTCTCACAATTACCCTAAGAGACTGGGATGAGAAGTCCCCCACATTTCACAGAATGAATGTGGGGTTGAAAGATGGCAAGTGACTGGCTTAAGCTTCAACAGCCAGGAGGGCGTGATGTGAGTCTGTCTGCTCAGCAGCCCTCCAACTCCGCTACTACCGCAGCCCCTGCGTGATCTGCTCTGTTCCCTACATTGTCCTTCTCTAGAATTTTTTTCTTTTTTTTGGAGACAGAGTCTCACTATGTCGACCTCGGTAGAGTGCCGTGGCATCACAACTCACAGCAACCTCAAACTGTTGGGCTCAAGCGATTCTCTTGCCTCAGCCTCACAAGTAGCTGGGACTACAGGCACCCGCCACAACACCCAGCTAGTTTTAGAGATAGGATCTCTCTCTTGCTCAGGCTGGTCTTGAACTTATGAGCGCAAGCAATCCACATGCCTCAGACTCTCAGAGTGCTGGGATTGCAGGGGTGAGCTACCACCCAGCCTCTTCTCTAAGATTCTAAAAAAGCAAGGGAGCCAGTCCATGTAAGCATTGACAGCATGAAGGAATGACTCTGGCCTTCCCCACTGCCCTGCTAGCCACAGCCAATCCACTCATCCTTTTAGAGGAGTCCCTGACCCCCGCTGTTCTGCCAGAGGCACTCACCATGATCCACCAGCCAGGCCATGCACAACGAGTTGAGTTTCTCATCAAAGAACTCCACGCCCTGCAGGATAAAGGGAGTTAAGGGCTCACGGGAGAATGGGCAAGAAGAGTCACCAGTGACACTGTAGAAGAACTACATTCAACCGGGAAATCATTTCTTAACTTCTCTTGAAGTGCTCCTGTCCCTCCTCTCTCCTACTGAATTCTATTCATCTTTTAGGGCCCTGTTTCCTGGGTCCCTTCCTCCAACTGCCGAGGCAGTCATCACAGCCTCCACTGAGACCACATGGCCCCCAGATTCCCCATCACATCCCTAGATACACTGCACTGTGACAGGACCCTGGCCGTCTACCTTCTCAAGGCAGCACTGCCTGGCCCCCATGACTCCTCACTCACCAGCTGTCCAGCCAGCAGAGGCATGTACTCTATGATGGCCAGCCGCACCCGCCACTTAGCGTCCTCAGCCAGCTCCACGATGGCAGGGAGAAGGGACTGGGACAGCTGCCTGATGCCAATCACCTCGTTCACACAGTCCAGGTTAGAGATGATGTTTAGTCGCACCTCAGGGCACTGAGGAGAGAACAGAAAGGCTCTGAGAAAATACACTGCACAAGGCCAGGTATGGCGGCTCAAGCCTGTAATCCCATCTCTAAAAATAGCCAGGCATTGTGGCTGGTGCCTATAGTCCCAGCTACTCAGGACGCTGAGGCAAGAGGATCACTTGAGCCTAAGAGTTTGAAGTTGCTGTGAGCTTTGACACCTCAGCACTCTACCAAGGGCAACAAAGTGAAACTCTCTCAAAAAAAAAATTTAAAAAGAAGAAAAAAGAAAATGCACTGCATACAGCCCAGGACAGGGTAAAGAGGCCAAACTGCATTAACTTCATACAATGGACATGTGAGCTCTACATGTTATTCTAGCAAATAAATGAACATGAGGGTGGTCTTGGGGACCCAGACACAGCACACAATGAATAAGGACACTGGCAATTGCTGGGAAGATGAAACAGCCTCAGTTGATACCCCCCAAATGAAATCCTCCAAGAGCCCCCCTTCCCTCACACATGAAATAATTCCTTTATAAAAAGCATATAAGTCCCTCTTTATAAAAAACCAAGACTCTCCTTTAGGAATGAAGACAGCCAGTATTCTGCTAGCTAGTCTGAAGGCTAAAGAAAATATCTTGGAACCAACACAATTTCTCTCCATAGGCTATATTAATGCATTTCTTCCTAAAACCAAGCATCCTCAGGAAGAGGAGAGGAACAGCCCTAGTGCTCATTAATTTCCTCTTTTCTATTATGTTCCTTTGAACAGTCCACTAGATATAGTTGCTTCAAATGTCTGTGAAACATTGTTCATTTATGTTAACATAAACTGAGATAAGTGATTCCACTATATATAACCTTATGTAGATTTTCTTAAAAGGGACATTATACACAATGTTTACAAAAGCCTCAACTGTCATAATGGTATTAGGAGAGGCATACCCCCACCCAAAAACACAGAACATCAATAAAATGATTTCCACCAGTAGTTTTGCCCCCAAACCAAAACTAACAGAATCCTTTCTACTCTGTTCCACCTTGGTTCCTGTAATTACTGGCTCTTGGGTACCTGAGTCCAACACAAATGCTCTGAGGACAGGCTCTCTCTAGGAAAAAATGGCAATAAACCAAAGCTTTTTATCCTTCATTCTTTCTCTAAAGAAAGATTTCTTCAGCAGGAAGCAGCTGACCCACCTGTCACCTCTACAAACCCAGAGCTGAGGTTCCTCCTGGCACCCTCACCTCGTCCTTCAGCTGAGCCAGGAAAAGGGGCAATAGGTGCTCAATGGTGTTGTCTTTGCCCAAGATGGGGGACAAGCCCATAATGACGGAGGCCAAGGCTGACTTGACATGCTGGTTAGCATCTGACACCAGCTCCTGAGAGGAAAAAAGAAGGGGGGCAGGCACCTGAGTCAGGGCATCCCTCGTAGTGGCAAGTGGCCAAGCAAATGCCAATGGCTAAGAAGCTGTGAGACAACAGGCTGTTTCTACCTGCCACTAATGGAGTAGAGAATGGCTCAAGGTGTAAAGGAAATTGTCACTCCTGGCAAGTCCCAATTATTTAAATGACACCTGCTCCCAGAAGTCCTCAACCCCAACCTAAAGCTCTGTGGATGAGAGGACTCAGGAAGTGCTCCCACCTCCATGGTCAGCCCAAAGCCTCAAGACCCCCAACTGCTTCAAACACAAGAGCTGCCTGGTCTCAGAAGGCTGGAAACATAGTTTGCATCTGGCTAACCCAAAGCCCAGCCTCCATCCTCCTTCTGGCAGACTCAGATATGCTCCATTCCTCCAACCAAACTCCATTACCTTGATGCAGGGCAAGATCTGGGTCATGATCACATTTTCCCGACAGTCAGCTGAGAGATTTTCACAGAATTCTGTGGGTGGGGAGAAGGTGGCAGGGAGAGGTAAGACCTTATGTCCTGTTCCACGTTCAGCCCCTGGGACAACCCTCCTCCCCAATTTGCTGTGTTCTGGTTGCCAGCACCAACCTTTGACCTTGTGGGAGGCTGCGGCCCTCACCTCGGCCTCACAGTCTTTCATCAGGTTCTGGAAGGCAGGGACCAGGTCTGTTTTGGTGATCTCAGGTCCCACTGCTTTCTGGAGCTATAGATGGGGAGAAAAGGGATGGAGAGAGTGGGAGTGTCCAGCAGGAATCTGGACTAATGAGGCCATAATTAAAGTAAAGGTACCAGAATTAGGGGCCAAAGTATGGGTTTTAGAGTCACTGCTAAGATCTATTTCCACTGCCATGGAATGACCTCCCTTACCTTGGGGGCAAGGCTCATTACCTCTCTGAGCCGCAGATTCCTCAAAAGCAGAATAAACACCACAAAGGCACTGCATTGTGTTTACATTAAAAATAGTAACAGATCTTCATATTGTTCTGGCTACTGGGGGTTGTATTTTCTGTTAACTGGTCCAAAAACATTATAAAGACAACAGCTCCCACTTTTTGTTTCAAATTCATTTGTATCTTCTAAAGATGTGTTACTAGAAGCATGTATTATTTTTGTAATAAAAATAAAACAGTAAAGACTAATGAGGAGGAATGCACAGTAGGCTTTGCCTGATACGGTGTGTGAGTCCTACTACAAAGCGGATTCCTGAAAATTTGGTAGGAAGCAAGATGGTCCATTACTAAGAAGGGTACAGATAACTAAAAATCTTGAAGGACTTCATGCTATCTTGCTCTAATATCCCCTTTTTCTAACATCTCCTTTTATTCCCATTGCACATGAGGTCTTCAAAGGTCCATGGAAATTGTACGCTATCAGAAAACTATGCATGGATTTCAGAAAATTTTTTCAACCAAAATAAACTTATACTAACTTGTTATAATGTGTCTGAATAGGATCTAGTTTGAGGCTTCTTAAGACATCAGTTTGAAAAGATCCCCTATTAGAGCAACATAAATTCAGCCAAAATTGAAGAAAAAACAAACATCAAATTTATGGTGAAGCTTCAGTAGAAAAATGGTGAAATCACTGCTGCTTTACAAAAATTAATGGGAACAATGCCCCCAAGCAATCAGCATTTACAAATAGATAACCTGTTATAAATAGAGAAAAAAGGATGTTGAAGATAGAAACCCACTGTGGTGGACCATCCACATAAATTTCCGAGGAAAAAATTAATTTTGTGCCTTAACTGAAGACAATCAAAGCTCAAGAACACAAACAATAGCTAACACCACAGACATCCTAACTGGTTCAGTTTATGCAATTCTGACTAAAAAAGTTGAGACAACTTTCCACTCTATGGACGCCAACACTGCTGCACCCAGATCAGCTGCAAACAAGAACAGAGCTTTCAATAATAATTTTATACAAGTGGGATCGAGTTCCTGAAGCATTTTTTCAAAAAATTAAAACAAATGATGAAAACACAGCTTTTCCATTACGATCCTGAAGAAAAAGCACAGCCTAAGCAATAGCTACCAAGAGGCTACCAAGAGAACAAAAGCAGATTATTCAAGAGCAAAGTTCTTGGCATCAGTTTTCTGGGATGCTAAAGGCAATCTGCTTACTGATTTTCTGGATGACCAAAGAATAACACCTCTTTATTAAGAAAGTTTTTTGAGAAAAGTTAGCCAAAGTTTAGTGGAAAATGCCAAGGAAAACTTCACCAGAAATCTTTCTTGTACTCCACAACAATGATCCTGGTCATTCCTCTCATCAAACAAGAGCAATTTAGGGAGAATTTTGATAAGAAATCCTTAGGCATCCACCTTACAACCCTGATTTGGCACCTTCTGACATCTTTTTGTCTTCTAATCTTAAAAAATCTTTAAAAGGTACCCATTTTTCTTCAAGTAATAAAAAAGACTGCATTGACATGATTAAATTCCCAGGATCTTCGGTTCTTTAGCTATGAACTAAGTGGCTGGTTACCATTTCTTACAAAAGTGTCTTACTTGATGAAGCTTATGTTGAGAAATAAAGTTTATATTTTTTATTTTTCTTTTCATTCCATTTTTCCATGAACTTTTTGAATTCACCTTGCATTTACTCAATATCTATGGTGTGCCAAGAACTCTTTTAACAGCTTAAAATCCCTCCCTTCATGGAGCTTTTATTCTAAGACCAAGGATAATCCAGTTTAGGCTGCTCAGGAGACGAGGAAGGAGAGAACTTTCCCTAACTGTGGTGCTGCCATGTCCACAAAGCTAAGCTTCTTTAACATTTTCACAGGGAAAACACATAGTCCATGGAAATGGCATTCTGAGGCTCTGAGTCCTTCCAGCAAATTATCAGTGGAAGTAAGTATAATTACAGGAAAAGGAAGACAGGGTGGGGCAGCCCTTGAGGCCTCTCTGATCTGACCTTGCCTTTTCTCTCCTGCCTGCTCTCTTGCTGGGCCTTAAGACCCACACCTGAATGTTTCTGCCTGCACTTGCTCTCATCCCAGGGTTCCTCATCCTTCTGCTGGAGCACAGTTCATCTCTTAGATATTACCTACTCATCTTCTAGACTTCCTGGAAGAGGGTACCACAGGAGCAGAAAAGTGTAGCACATGGGGAGTGTGCTTATGTTATCTTCCTTTTGCACAAGGAAAGAACCAGCCATAGCAGCACCTCCTCTCCTTAGTATGTCTGTCTGCTCTTGCACCTGTGACACTTTATTACCAAATTCCCCTCTAAGTTGACCTTCCCCTTCACGCTGCCTGGCTCCATAAAAATCAGGAATGTACCAAAATCACTATACCCCAGTGCCTAAAGAATAGCTGATGCTCAACAAACATGTTTATAGAATGAGGAAATTGAGTCCCCCATGGAAGTACACTGTCCTGGGAAAGTCACAGACCTAGAGCCTTGTCTTCATTATGACTGGCTGGTGCTATCACTCTGACCAGTCAATTAAACCAATTAAACTTTTTAGGCTGTCTTCCCTTATGCAAAAGAAAGATTACATAAGGACACTCCCCACATGCTACACTTTTCTGCTCCTGATGGCACCCTCCTCCAGGAGGTGTGAATGTGGCCTGAGAATCCTAGAATAGAGCATTTCAGTTGCCACATCAATCAACCAGGATTGGCACGTGAAATAAGATCCAATTGAATGATCACAGAGATCTTACTGCACCAACACCCAATGATTCCGCTGGCCTAATGGGAAAGTTCAGTTCCTGCATGTGGCCCTCCCTCTTCCCCTCTTGGTGTCCTCCTTGATGTCCCCACCTGCAGGCCAGTGTCAATAGTCCCTCTCACCTACCTCTGTAAATTTGTCAGCCACCATGTAGCGGACACGCCAGGACTTGTCTTCAGCAGCCTGGCGCAGAGTCGGCATCACCAGGGCCTCCAGATCCTCCTGGGGCAGGAGCTGGGCGATGTTCACACATGCCTCCACTGCCAGTAGCCGCACCGAGTCCTGGGGAGAGGGTTGGAGCAGGGCAGAAGAGGCCCCCAGTGAGCTCTGGGATTCTCTTTCAGCGGCAGGATTCACTAACGGAGGAGACAGCAGAGAGGGCTGGGGAGCAAAACCCACCTGCTCGTCAGAGGCCAGGTTGGAGAACATGGGAATGATCTCACTCTTCACATTGTCCAGCTCCAGCACCTTGGCAAATTCCCCCAGCTTGGAGGCTGCGGCCCGCCGCACCATGGGGGTGTCGTCTGAGCACAGGTTCCGGAAATACCTGGGAGTCAGGAGAAGAAACCCGTAGGGATCCTAAAGCAGCAGGCAAAGCAGTAGAGAGGAGCAAGCATGGACTCTGCAGTCACAGGGGTCCTGGCTTTGGTTGGGGAACCTTGGGCAAGTGATGAACCTCTTGGATCTTCCCAGTCCTATGAAACAGAACTCACAGGAACAGTACCTATGCCATAGGGTCTGGTGAGGCTTAAATGAGATAATACGTGCAAGACACTTAGCAGCCCATCTGCCTAAAATAAATCTATTGCCAATGGTAATGGTTATATATATAATGCTGATGGTTATATTACTATGACCACATAAAACTGCTTAACTAAGATGCTGGTCTAGGGCCATTGAAAGGTTTTATTTTTCGGTAATGACTGCGTTAGCCAGAGATGTGAGGGGCTAGCATAGATGTCTAAGCTATGAATAACACCACAGGGCCTGTGCCTGCTGCTCCGAAGTCTGGGGAGTGGTGGTGGAGGCAACGTTAAACTGAGATGGTGCATCTGCCCCAGGTCCCAGGCCTGCAGCAGGCCTAAGGCACTAACAGACATCATCTGTTGAGTGCTTCTATGTGCTGGATTTTGTCCTTTGTATGTAATAATTCTCTTAAATCCTCACAATAACCAATAGGAGGAAGGAATTATCATCACCTTATTTCCTATGTGAACTAAAGTCACAGCCACTGGATTTAGCCCTGTCCAGAGACCACATTCTGCAGGACACAGCCTCTCTGACAGTTTTAGGTCAGTCAGAGCTGGGAAAACACAGGCAGACCTTAAGGGCGATGAGGTGGTAAAGAAGGGAACTGCACAGTGGGGAAAGCTGGGGTCCCCAATGAGGGAGAGACTCACTGTCGAAGTTCCGCCTTGACAGCACTGGATACTCTTGGGTAGCAGACAGAGAAAAGGCCACAGGCTGAGGTGCGGGAAGTGAACCAGTCGCCACCCGCCAGCCGCTTCACCAATGGCACAAAGTGGGCCTCCAGGTCAGAGGGCGAGTGCTCGTGAGAGATGGCCCGCAAGGATTCTACTGCTTTGTCCCGCACCACCGTCTCCTCCACAGTGGCCAGGGACTCCAGAGGTGGCTGTGGTGAGAACACAAGGTTACCGGGCAATTCCCTCCCCACCTCCCGCAGCCCCACCCAACAACACCTCCAGGGCTTATCTCCTCAGAGCAATCTTCTCTGATCTCATCCCAGACTTCCAGTGTGCCTTCCACAAAGGTTCTTATTTAAGGGTCCTTGAAGGAGTTTCACTTGAGTCCACAAACTTAGAATTACACATAGTGCGTTGTGAGAAGAGGGGTCTACCTGTCCTTAGCTTCTCAAAGTGCAAGTCATCCCTGCCATTGCTGCATCTTGTGTTCCAGGGTGTTTATTCTTCCTCACTGAATCCTGAGGTAGATCCTACAACTGTCCTCATTTTAAAGGCAGACAGGCCAAGGAACTTTCCCAAACTAGTAATATCTATAAGTCAGGACCTAAAATCAGGCCACTTGGCTCCAAAGCCTCCAAACGAAAAGTGCAGCTGTGGTTTCAGACATAGTTCTGGTGACCGTTAACAGAATCCCACACTTCTGGGGGGCCCTGGAGCTCATGACTGCTCAGTTACTGTGGGGCCTGAAATGTATGTGCTCCTTCAGGGACATCTAATTGGCTTTCCACTTTGTCCCCAGAGCCCAGCAGAACAGAGAAGGAACTCCATAATTACTGACCTAGTGAAGGAAGACTCAATTTATCCCAATATATTTGGTTCAAAGAAAGGTGTGGAGGTCTCTGTCTGAAATCCAACTGTGTCTGACAGGCATTTAAAGCCAGAAAGAAATCATAAGGGAAATGGCTCCAGGGCCAAGACAGGCAACAAAATGAAGCCATCAGCAAAGGTGTCAGGTAGGGCTAGGGATGGGGTTAGGGGGGCAGAGGGAGAGACAGGAATGGTAGCAAACTGTTAGTCCAGAGAGTACAGTTACTCCCACCTCCAGCAGCTGTCACTGTGGGAGAATGCCAGCTAGTGAAAACCAAATCTGACTTTCCAAAAGCAGCTAAAAACCAGTCTTATGTGTGAAAAATCTCATTTAATACATGACGTACATGGGTGAAAACAGCATGCTATATAAAACAAGCCAATGGTCATAAAAGAACAAACATAATTCCAATTACAGGCAAACTCATGGAGACAGAAAGTGTTAACAGTGGCTGCCAGGGACTAGGGACAGGGTACATAGTTCAATGGGTAATGAGTACAGAATTTCAGTTTAGGAAGATTGTCTGAGTAGATCTTAGAGATGGCTGGTGGTGATAGGTTGCACAACAACATGGATGTACTTAATGCCACAGAATTATACACTCAAAAATAATTAAATGTAGTCCCCAGATCACCCACAGGAAGATCACCAGGAAGCCTATCCCGGCATGAACCCAAAGGTTCACACCACCTGGACTCAGCACCAAGGAGGCTGTATGTTGAATGGCAAGTGACGTTTTTACACAATGAGGGCCTGCTTCATCCCTGGAAAGCCCAGAGGGTCTCCATGTAATTACCTTTTTTTCACCACTGCTGAGAATAAGGGCCAGGGACAAGTCTAACAGAAAGCTAGGTCTCCACTAACCAACGTTTTGGAATGAAAGTAGGTAACAGCCACTTTCTAATTTCTCATAATTTGTTGAAATCCAGGTTAAGAGCCATCTCCAAGAAGCCTTCCTTGATGACCCCCATCCCATCTAAAGCAGGTTAGATGTTCCTCTTGGTTCTACACCTCTGATCATCATAGCAACCAGGAGCTCTCTGAGGACAATATAGCGCAGTGATTAAGAACCAGGGACCTGGCTCAGCACCTGTAACTCAGCAGCTAGGGTGCCAGCCACATACCTGGAAAGAACAGGTTCAAATCCAGCCCAGGCCTGCCAAACAACAACTACAACCCCACCCCATCCCCAAAAAAATACCTGGGCGTTGTGGAGGGCACCTATGGTCCCAGCTACTTGGCAGGCTGAGGCAAGAGAATTGCTTAAGCCCAAGAATTTGAGGTTGCTGTGAGCTGTGATGCCATAGCACTCTACTCTACCCAGGGTGACAGCTTGAGACTCTGTCTCAAAAAAAAAAAAAAGAACCAGGGACCTGGGGTTCAAATCTGCTCTGTCTCTGCTCAGCTTGGGCAATTCACTTAACCCAGCCTGTATCCCAACTTCCTCACCTGTGCAAGGGGCCCACTCCAGTGCACTACTGGAGTATGCTCTGCAGGCACTGAGTAAGCACCGGCTATTCTGGTGACTCACCTCTGGGCTCCCAGGACTGCTTGGCCAACGGAGGGCCTTGGGACATGTCTGCTGGCTGATGTGAATGTCATGGAGGTCATACCCCAGAGGAAACAAGGGAACTGCTTCCCAAAAGGAAGCATGAGTTGACTGGAGTTTCCCTTACTGAGAATCTTCTGTGGGGTGACCCTGACCTGGTGGGGGAAGGATCTCTGGGTTCCAGCCCCAGCTCTGCAGAAAGCCCAAGACCCAACCCCATTTTCAGGCCCTGGGGGCCCTGATTAAGCGTTGGGATTTTAGGAAAATGGTGTTTTCTATTCCCAAGTCCTCCAAGGAGGTGCTAAAAGCTGTCAATTGTCTCCTCAGAAATTCTTATGGACAAATACTAGGGACTGCAGTTTCATAAAATTCAATGAACTCTTTTCAGGCTGGTCCCCAGACCCCTTCATGGTCATGTTAATAAGCTCTGTGCTATGTAAAATGTATGAAATGATCTCATTTACATACAATCTTCTTAGTGTTCATATGCATAAATTATACACATATGCCCAGATGAAAGCTGAGATAACAGAATTTAATGGCAATTATCAAGTTTCCTTAGACAGCGCTGTTTGGAAATAAAACAAATGACCATATTTGCTCAAATCCAAAATCCCAATGACTGTAAAGAGCATTGTTATTTCATATGCCACTAGAGGGAAGGTAGGCTACTGATAACAACTGTAAAGTACCATCAGGTGTAGATGCTGGATCATGAAAACACCATGTCTTAGAACCCATGAAATACAGAATTATTGGGAGAGTACAGGGGACATAACAGGGGTGGCCCAGTATTCTGAGGAATAGTGAAAAAAAATCAAGGGAATAGACAACACAGACATTCTTCCCAGATCATCTTCTCCCAGTTACTTTATGTCCCCGACATCACCCAGCACTGGGACAAACATGTGGGCAGTGGGGTGGGAGCCTGGGGAAGCACCAATGGACAGATGTATTCTAGCTCTGCCACTTACTAACCTCTCAGCACTCCAGGTGACTCGTCTATAAAAACAGAACCCTTTCTACCCCAAAGGGTAGCACTGACATCATAACAAAAATAACAATCACAGTTAACATCTTGTAGTACTTACTAAGTGCCGAGTACTGAGCTAGACCTTTTTAAGCTGATTATCAAGGAAGGTTTTAATGATCCCCATTTTCCAGATGAGGAAAGTATAGAGAGTTTAAGTAATTCTCTTACAAGTCACACAGCAAGTAAATGAACCCAGTCTAACTCCAAATCCAAATATATATAGGATCCCAGGTGGGAATGGGCACCTGTCAGGTAGGTACCCCCAGTAATGTAAGGATGACACCTGCATTTCCAGTATCACTATATTAAATATCATTACTGACTTGTTGGATTAAAGTGAATGTTGAAGGCCCATCTGTTCCCCTGAAGGTCAGTTTCCTCTACATTCTCCCCTCCCTGCCTTGAGCTTGCAGGACCACATGACTGACCTCAAGAGGCTGACAAGGGGAATCCCTGTCTTCCACTCACCAGCAGGCAGTGCACATACTCTGGGCCTCCAACCAGAGTAGTGAAGGTTCCCAGCTGTTCTGCCAGGGCCAAGAGGACCTCATCTTCATCATAGATGGTATCTGTGGAACCAAGACAGACTCTATTACAGTTCCACCCCCAGTCTGACCCCAGGTCACCAGTAATACAAGCTTAGAGCAAGCAGATTCCACTCAGCTGCTGGCAGAGTCTCCCCAGCTGCCCACTCCCTCCTGCTCTCCATCTATGCTAGCATAGAGGTCAGGCCACAGGTTTGGATCCAATGACAAACCCTCCAAGGCCCATTCTGCCCTTTACTAGATGAGGGGGACTGCGTGAGTGATCCCACTTCTCCAAGCCCCAGTTCCTGCATCTGCAAAATGATGTGACCATCTCTCCTTCTCACACGGTGAGGAGAGAATAAATGAGGAGCAAATAAAATCAGGAATATAAAGTGCGGAGCATGGCAAATGGGAACTTTTTTGTTTTGATCCAAGTTCTACCCTCAGCACTGTTCTCTCTGCCAGAAATTTCTCTTCTGCCTGATTCCTTTTATCCTTGATTTCCTAGGTTCTCTTATAGTTGACATGGCCGTGTGATCTTGTTCTAGCCAATGGAATTGAGGAGAAGTGGTGTGTTCAACTTCCAGGTCACTTCCTTACAATAACCATCTCACTTGAGTGGTCATTATCCTCATTTCCATCTTAGGAGGGATTCAAATCTTAGTCTACCAGTGGCTAGTTGGGCAGTAACTCATCAACATCACCTCCCTGAGTCTGTTTTCTCATCCCGCATATCCTAACAAGGCTATTCTCACTTCACAGAGCTGTTCTCAGACTAAAAAGAAATACACTCTCTGTGAAGAGCTCAGCATGGGCCTGGTACAAGGGTGATCATCTCTGCCTCCTCATTCAGTAAATTCTCACCAGTGTGACTCGGGATACACTGTGTTCTTGGGCTCCTTCCCAGACTCAGTTTCCCTAATTCCCTGCACACAGTCAAGACTACTCTCCCACCTTTCTCTGTCTCCTCAAGAACTCATGCATGGCATAGCCTCAACTCTCACTCATCTCCACCTTCGAACTAGACCTCACAGCCAAGCTGCACTGCTGAAACCAAACACACATCAATGGCCAGCACCTTGTACTTCCACCACCCCGACCCACACAGAACTGTCCTCACTATCTCTTGATCTCCTAGGTCTAGAGGGTCCTGTCTTTCTGAACCAGGCTTATCACCCTTCCCCTCCTAACATCACCCTGACCGTCACTAGCTCTCACCTGGGTGACTGCAATAGTTTTCTAATTGGTTGTCTTGCTTCCAGACCTTTGTCCCTACATGGTCCATTCTCCTCCCAAATTCAGGGTGACCTTTCCAGGTACAGCAGAAATCCTGAGACTCCTCTACCACAATCAGCCAGTGGTTTCTAAGAAATGTGATCTTATACGATGTGGTCACTAACCTCGCTCTCCCTCACCAACTATGCTGACCCACAGCTGCCTCACTACCACCAAGTGCATGCCTGCCCCTCCCCCAGCCTGTAATACTGTTCCCAGAGTCCCACAGGGCAGGCAGCTCCAATTGATAGCTCCTTTTCTTTCAGTGCCCTCTGCCAAAGGTTATGCCCTCCCACCCCAGAAGACCTGCTCTGACGCCTTCATTTTCTCTACGGCCTCATCACTTACTACCTGTAACACTACTGGTCTCCCCAATTGAAATGGAAGCTCTGCAAGGATAGCAACTTTGGCTTGACTAACACACAACTCAGAATGGACTAATAGAGACATATAGAACATATATACATTAACAATTATACCCTACTAACACCCTACTTCAAAAAAAATGTTTTTAACCCTACTGTGAATTAATTGAAATGAACCCAAATCCTTTGCCTAGGAAATGCTCCTCTTTCCTAACCTTGAAAGACACATCATGGCAAGAGAAGTAGCAATTTCAAACTCTCTCCTCTGGCTCGGGGAACCTGCATTCACAGGGCTATAGAATGAAACTACATGACAAACCTTCACTGTTGTCACAGAGGCATGAAACACCACTAGACCCACTGATATCCACATACATGCAACCCGGAAGTACTTAGGGAATTATTGTCCCAGGAAGAAAAACTCAGATCCAGGAGAAGGGAGACAGCAGACTCTGAGGCTACCTTTCATCAGTGTTTTCCCCGGTCTTTAAATGGCAGGCTACTTTACAGTGTAACAGAAGCCACACAGGGGACTTGACTTACTCTGGAATCTACCCACATCCCAGAAATTACAACTAAAAATTAGCAACATTGGTCTTTTTAATGAGGTGGGGATATTCCATTTGTTATAAGCTGAATTGTGTTTCCCCCTCTAATTCATATGCTGAACTCCTAATCCCTAGTACCTCAGAATGTGAGATTAGGTCTTTAAACAAGCAATTAAGTTATAGTAAGGCCATTAGAATGGGCCCTAATCCAATCTGATGGGTGTCCTATAAAGAGGAACAGAGAAACAACAGAGAACACGTTCAGAGATATGAACGTGAAAAGCAAAGCAGTGAGAAGGGGCCTTCTACAAGCCAAGGAGAGAGGTTGGAACAGATTCTTCCAAGATGTTCTGTACTAGCACCTTCATCTTACCTTGCATTTTGGCCATCTGTGAACCAAGAAGAGACCTCAGGAGAAACTAAACCTGCTGACACCTTGATCTAAGACTTCTAGCCTCCAGAACTATGAGAAAATACGTTTCTACTATTTAAGCTACCTAATCTGTGGTATTTTGTCTCTAGTAATACAATCATTTTCCCCTCATAAAAGCCAGTTCTGAATGTTCTGTAGGTTGGAGCTCAAATAAGGCTTTTAGATTACTCTGCCTGAAACAGTATCATCTTTTCTGAAAGACACAGTGTTATCAGCCCATTGCCATTTGGAACATTTTACAATGGACTAAAACCCAAAGCAGAGAAAACCTGACATTACTTGGGACTTCCAACAGTACAAAGAACCTTCTTTTGAATCAGTAGCTCCTTTTCAATCTATGGCTTCCACACTACTCTGGCTCACCTGGATTATTACTATCATAACTTCCTATATGTCCCTATGATATTAACAGTGGTCCAGTCTGTATCAGACACTGTACTAACTGCCTTATATATATCTTCACACATAGCAGTACTTAGTAACAACCTTACAACACTGGAGCAGCAAGCACTGGACAGTGTTACAAGCACTTTACTTATTTAACTTTCATGTTAGGTTACATACATGATTATTCCCATTTACCATGAAGAATCTGAAGCAGGCAGATGTGTAAAGTCACACACCTAGAATGTGGAAGTGCCTGGATTTGAAATCAGGTAATCAGGATCCCAAGTGTGTGCTATTAGTCATTAACCAGTGCTGTCAAGTGTGGACCCAGAATGAGGAGAATAAATATCCCCTCTCAATCACCTCCTATTATAACCTTGGGCAAATGATTTATTTCACTTTTTCTACACCTCAGTTTCTTCATCAATAAAATGGGAACAGCAGCATTACCTGCCTTAAAGTGTTGCTGTGAAATTAACTCAATGATGATGGTGACTTACAATAACTAAGTACAGTTATCATTCTGGTTTTCTGTTTGTTTTGAGAGTCTTAAGCTGCCGCCCTGGGTAGAGTACCATGGCATCATAGCTCACAGCAACCTCCAACTCTTGGGCTCAAGTGATCCTCTTGCTTCAGTTTTTCTATTTTTTTAGTAGTGACAGGGATCTCACTTTTGCTCAGGCTGGTCTCAAACTTGTAAGCTCGAACAATCCACCTGCCTTGGCCTCCCAGAGTGCTAAGATTACAGGAGTGAGCCATTGTGCCCAGCCAATAGACACCACCCTAAATACTCCGTGCGAACTAATCTAATCATCAAGAATTGGTTTAGGGCGCTGCCTGGCACATAGTTAGCATATAATTAATAAGTGCCAGCAATTATTATTAATACTTTAATCCTTGCACCAACACTAGAGCATGGATGATTATCTCCATTTTATAGATGAAAAATGTAAGTAAAGTAACTTGTCTAAAGTTGCCAATTCTAACTCATTGGAACTGCAATTCCAAGTTGGCTCTATCTGCCTCTAGGCTCCTTTCACCAATGCTACCTCCATCATTCCAGACCATTCTCTCAGAGAGGATTGCATTTCTCCTCCTCTGGACCGATCTCCAAGCCCATAGTGTACAGCATAGGGCAGACACTTATGAACAATTTGTTAAAACCACAACAAGACCTCTCTTACCTAGAGGGACCACCCTCCCAAAAGTCCCACTTCATCTGGACGCTGGAGTCCAAGTCCACCTTGTTACCTGTAAGGAAGGGCAGAAGCTCACTTCGGGTTCTTTCAACACCAAGGGCCAAAGCAATGGTGGACAACTTCTTGATGCTGTTGAGGCGAAGCTAATGAGAGAATAAGACAAGAAGGAATTTTAGAAATCACACACACACATAGAAGTTCTGACAGCTCTTAACCAGTCAGATCCAGCAATCTTGGTAGCCTTGGCAAGGTTATGACTAAAGATGCTCAAAAGTAATTTGGCAAACACCTACCAAGAGACTCTTCAACCATTAAATAACAATAATAGTGACAAGAATAATAATAATAGCATCCTTTGGTTTTCTGGAGCCACACCTTATACTTTCCAAGACCACTACGTCTAAGATGGTACCACACTTCCTCCACACCTCTCCTCCTCTCTGCTTTACTCTCTTCTCTTGCACTTAGCCCCATCTAATACACTATGAATGTCCTTTCATACACACGTGTTTATACCATGCTTACTCTGTGCCAGATCATAAGCTAAACACACATATACATGATTTCGTAATCCTCACAACCACCTTATGAGGTCAAAGCTACTACAAGTCCCATTTTATAGACAAGGAAACAGGTTCAGGGAACCAAAGTACTTTCTCAGAATCAAAGAGCTAAGAAGGCAAGGAGCAAGATTTAAACCTAACACTCTGGGAGGTCAAGGTGGGTGGATTGCTTGAGCTCACAGGTTCAAGACCAGCCTGAGCAAGTGCAAGACCCCTTTAAAACACACATACACACAGCCAAGAGTTGTAGTGGGCACCTGTAGTCTGAGCTACCCGGCAGGCTGACACAAGAGAATCACTTGAGCCCAGGAGTTTGAGGTTGCTGTGAGCTATGATGCCCCAGCACTCTACCCAGGGCCACAAAGTGAGACTATGTCCAAAAAAAAGAGTAGCATTAGCAGTAGTAATAATTCCACTAGTATTGTGGGTTGAATGGCAGCCCCCAAAAGATATGTCCCAGTCCTAATCGTCAGTACCCATGAACATGAAAATAGTCTTTGCAGATATATTTAAGGACCTATTTCAAAGGCTGGTTGTGAGAATTCATTTAGCCCATAAATGCTATGCCTTTATACAGCACCTAGTGCTAGGAGTAAGCACCCAATAATTTGTTACAGAGATGGTTTAAGTTAGAGATTAACATTTTTTCCCCTGAAATAGGCCAGATATTAAGTACTTTTAAGCTGTGAGGGCAAGATCCTCTCTGTTACAACTACTCAACACAACTGCTGTAAACACAAAAGCAGCCATTTACCATTTGCTGAATACCAGTGCCTAGAAGAGCGCCCTGCACAGAACAGAGGCCCAATAAATATGGATTCACTATCACAGCACCCTGTTTGTTTCCTTCCCGCCACTTTTTAGGCAATAATATATTTAGCTGTTTACCTATTTCACACCTGCCTCCCATATGGCAACTGGTGTCACCCCTATGTTCCCAGCACCTCGCCTGATACGTGGCAGGTACCTTTTGAACAAAAGAATTCATACAACAGCCCCAAGAACTAGATAATTATCCCCACTTGCAAGAAGAGGAAATCAAGGCTTAGAGAGATTAACTAGCTTGCCTATGTCAATCAGCACGAAGTGGAAGAGACATGAACACGGCCTGAAAGTAGAAACAGGAACCCAGGAGGCCAGGTTCAGGTTGAGCAGGTTTCCCAGGGCACGCTGTTCAATTTTATAAATGGGGACATTGAGGCCTAAAGGGAAGATAGGACCTCTTCAATTACCACTCCCAATAATCATTGTTAAATTTTATTGAACCCACACAACAGGCCATATACCATTCTATCTTGTTATCATTAACACTTTCAGTCCCTCACAATTACCTATCAATACGATTACTGGACTATATTTTATGGAATACAGAGGCCCAGAGCGGTGAAAATAATTTTCGGAAGTCACACGGCGGATAAGAAGTGGACCTGCGCTCCTAACTGCTCTCAATCCCCAGCCAGCCGGGCTCAGGGCCCTGGGCCACCCTATCCCATAACCGAAATTTGTTAGTCTGCTTAGTAAATTGCCCACCCCCAGCTCCCGGTCAATGGGAAGATGGCGCGGTAGGGGGGAGGGTTCTACAACATATTTCACTCCTAAATCAGCTAGTCCCCTCCTACTTTGGGCTAAGGGTTCTTTTTGCGTCCCCTTGCTTTTAGGGTACCTAATCCAAAATCAGACGTGAAAGGAGGGCAGAAGTGGATGGCAGCCTTCGCAGCTCAGTCACCATTTGGCCCAGAAAATAGAAAATCTCCCCGGGTCCCCGCGATTCAGGCGGACCCTCCCCCCGCTCGAAGCAAGTCACGCGCCCTCCCCATCTCCAAGGAGCCATTCAGCAGCGGCCGCCAATCACAGAACCCTCCTGAGTCCCCCACTCCGACTGCGGCCTCCCAGAACCTAGGCCACCGCGCGCACTTCACAGGCCCAGGACCTTCGGGGCTTCCTTCACCCCCACCCTCCGCTGAAGTGACACCCAATCCGGGACGCCGTCTGACCCAGACGGACGGCCTGGAGCAATAAGAGCTGAACGCTGATTGGCCGCAGCCCCTTCCGCCACTCCCAGCGAACGCTAAGCCTCCTCCGCAAGGACCTCTCGGCCCCCCATGTCGTCCTCCCCACTTCCCACAAGACCCGTAGCCACCGACCTGAACATCCTCGTTGCGGAGTTCGTCTATGAGCACCGCGATAGGGTAAAGAGAGTCGTCGCCATCGGCCGCCGCCATCTTACCTCCGTCCCGTTTCTGTCAGACTGCGGCCAGCGCTGTGCTGAAACGGAGGTAGGAAGAGGCAGGGCTGGGAGGAGGAGGAAAGGCGG
The DNA here is from genome assembly GCA_963574355.1 of Loris lydekkerianus. Taxonomy (NCBI): domain Eukaryota; kingdom Metazoa; phylum Chordata; class Mammalia; order Primates; family Lorisidae; genus Loris; species Loris lydekkerianus. Next base: position 44,478 of record CAUYPK010021842.1, read on the forward strand.
ACGTGGGGGCGCCTGTTCCGCTTTACAGGGGTTGCCCCACGGTCATTGGCCACGCTCCTCCATCCAAGTCCGCGTTTCTTTGGTCCGGACACGTGAAGTCCCGCCCACTGCCCATTTGCCATTGGTCAAATGAACCAGATTTGGTTGGAGCCTAGGAAAAGCAGGGAAACGGAAGTAGGGCGTCTTAACGACCAAGATTGTGCCCACCTACGTCGCCCCAACAACAGCACAAACGAGCAGTGGTTTCTAACCAATAAGGAGCGGTATTGGGAGGAGGCGAAGGCCGCCCTTCAGCGAGCGCCAGAGAGAGTTCTGTGTGTGCATCATTAGTGATGCGTGACGTCACGCGGGCTCCGGCTTTCTGCAAGATTTTGGCTTCTCTAGCGGTGGTTTGCCTAGTTGGCGGTCGGCTCTTCGTTTCCTTTATACGAGAGGAGGAGAGAGTGATTCTGTGATTTGTGCTTGATTTATGCTTGAAACCCAGAAAAGGAGGCGGCTTGCTTTGTTCTATGGATGAAATTCAAGCATCTTAGACTGATACCCAAGGCCAAATTATTTGAGTCCTGCGCCCTTACGGGGGTCTGAGTATATCTTGCTTTTTCCTGCCTACAAGCCTCTTTGTACCTTTTACTTGGAGTGCAGTTCATATTCACTTGTGAGATCTCCACTTAAAACTCTACCCTTCCCTGACTTTGTTCAGGTTCTGTCCTCTGGGGTTCCACAGCCACAGAATTTCTCCCTCACAATTCCCAACCCTAGACAGAGGCTGTGACTACTGTAAGTTCAGGACTGTCTCCTCCCCTGCATGGAGCAGGGTTGGATCTGACTAATGATTAATCGCTGTTCTTACCCACAATCAGAGGACCACCATAACTGAGGGAGTTGGGAAGCAGGAATGGGAAGGATGTTCCTTCCTCCATTATTGCTACTTGAAGGGCTTGAGCCTGAACTCCTTGATGGATATGAATAACACAAGGATCTATTCCAGACTCCAGTTAGGAAACCACTAATCATAAAAATGGGGACGGAGTTGGATATTTCAGTCCTTGCCCTCCATTTTTCTCCACCACCCCCAACCCACTGAGGTTGAGAGAGGATACTGGAGAAGGGTGAGGTCTAAAAGAACAGGTCTTCTCAAGGAGACCACAAGGATACAACTGCAGGGTCCTCTCCGTGGTGACTGAGCTCTTGGGAATTTGTAAACTTAACTTCCTGAAACTTGGAAATTTCCAAGTTCTGTGAAATCCTGTAGTTCTGTAGGGGCTGGACTAGCATCTCCCGCTTGATTCAAACTGGCTAATGAGAAGGGTACCTGTAGGGTGGAACTTTTTGACTGTCAATAAAAAGGGAAAGACTAAGGCAGTTGGGGAGCACAGCCATGTGGAATTCTTCTATGGTGTAAGCTCCTGGCTGGTGAATAAAGCCCTTCCTCTTATAAACGTGGTGTTTGGGTGCTCTTTCTCTCTCTTGGGCCTTGTCTTCCTGCAACAAGGTTATGATCTTAGCTAAGGGCTCCTGGGCTGCTGTCAGGCTGGTTGGGATCTTGGGCTACGGACCTTAGTTTTACGTGCCCAGGGCCTCGGAATTTTCAAAGGCCTATGAGGCTTTATTATATCACAGAAACAAAGACCCTCCAGAGATTGAGGGTTCAATTCCACATGACTATCCCCTCACTTCCAATGCTAATCATAAACCCCAGATTATTTTTCCTGTGCTTCTGATCAACTGGCTGTAAGTCAGGGTTCTTATAACCTTCTCCTCAGATTTGATTAATTTGCTAGAGAAGCTCACAGGACTCAGGGAAACACTCAAAGTTTACCAGTTTATTATAAAGACTATTACAAAGGATACACGAGATGCATCTGACGAGGTATTGGGGTCAGAGTGAGACACTTCCATACCCTCCCTGGATGCAACACCCTCCAAGGAATCTCTTATTAGCTATCTAGAAGCTCTCCAAACCCTGTCTTTTTGAGTTTTATGGAGGCTTCATTACTTTTAGGTGATTGATTAAACCACTAACTATGAGCGATTAACCTAACCTTCAGTCCCTTTCCGGTAAGGATTTTGATAGGGATTGCACTGAATCTTTATATCACTTTGGGGAGTATTGCCATTTTAGTAACACCCACTTTTCCAATCCACAAATGTGAGTATCCTGACATTTTTTAGGCTTTAATTTCTTTTGGCAATGCATTGTCATTTTCAGTGTATAAATCTTCTATTTTCTTGGTTAAATTTATTACTATTTTATTCTTTCCAATACTATTATAAATGCAATTGTTTATATAAATGATATTTCAATTGGTTGATTGCTTGAGTCCAGAAATACAACTGATTTTTGAGTGTCAATATTTTATTCTGCAACTTACTGCATTTGTTTTTTATTTTAATAGTTTTTATGACATTCTTCAGGCTTTTTTTTTTTTTAAATACAAGATCATATTATTCTCTAAATTCTTTTACTTCTCCTTTTCTAATTGGATACCTTTTATTTATTTTCTTTTCTAACTTCTCTGGCTAGAATTTCCAGTATACTGTGAGTAAGTAGTGGCAAAGGGGAACATCTTTATTTTTTTTCCCAAAAATACCAGTAGGTTTTCAGTACCTCACTGAGTATGAGTATTAACCGAGTTTTAAATAAATGCTCTTCTTAGGACACCTGTTAGGTAATTGCCCCAGTCGCAAAACTTACCTCATCTCCTTGTCCCAATTACCCGCTGAAAATTTCAGACTTATGGCCTGCCCCTAATGGCTCTTCCCCCAGAGCAGTAACTCCTTATTGGCTATTCTACCATCCTGTCACCATTCTAAGACTTCCCCTAACTGAACTTATATAAAGCTGCACTCTCTCTTTCTCTCTCTCTGTCTTTCTCTTTTTTACCCTCCTTGGTGCTGCTCTGCAGCATCCCTCACCAATAAAGACCTTTCATACAAGCCTTGGTGGTCTGTGAGATCTCTGCCAGTCGAGTGCCACCTTTTCAACACCTTTCTATTTGTAGTTTTGAGCATTGTTATTAAAAATGGGTGTTGGTGTTTCTCAAATGCTTTTTTTATCAATTGAAAGGATAACATGTTTTTATTCCTGCATCTTATAAATGTGGTACATTTCAGAAACTGATTTTTTTATGCTAAGCCAACTTTGCATTTACAAAATAAATCCAAGTTGGTAACAAGTATACTTCTAATATGTTTTAAGTTTCAGCTTTCTAGTATTTTTAAAAGGATTTCTGCATCTATATTTGCAAGAAATATTACAATTTTCTTTTTCTTTCTTTCTTTTTTTTTTTTTTGAGACAGTCTCCTGTCACCCCAGCTACAGTGCAGTGACATCATCACAGCTCACTCCCACCTCCAATTCCTAGGCCCAAGCAATCCTCCCGCCTCAGCCTCTTGAATAGCTAGGCCTACAGGTACTGGCCATCATACCTAGCTAATTTTTCTATTTTTTGTAGAGATGGAGTCTCACTCTTCCTTAGGCTGGTCTCAAACTCCTGACCTCAAGTGATCCTCCCACCTTGGCCGACCAGACTGCTAGGATTATTGGAGTGAGCCACCATGTCTCAGTGAGAGAGGATACCTGAGAAGGTTGAGAGAGGATACCTGAGAAGGGTGAGGTCTAGGAGAACAGGTCTTCTCAAGGAGACCAGGATACACCTGCAGGGTCCTCTCCATAGTGACTGAGCTCTTGGGAATTTGTAAACTTAACTTCTTGGAACCTGGAAATTTCCAAGTTCTGTGAAATCCTGTCATGCTATAGGGGCTGGACTAGCATCTCCCGCTTGATTCAAACTGGCCAATGAAAAGGGTACCTATGGGGTGGAACTTTTTGACTGTCCATAAAAAGGGAAAGACCAAGCCAGATGGGGAGTGCCACCACTGGAATTCTTCTATGCCATAAGCTCCCTGCTTGTGAATAAAGCCCTTCTTTTTATAAACGTGGTATTTGGGTGCTCTTTCTCTCCATTGGGCCTCATCTTCCTGCAACACTACCACTTTTCTTTTTAATATTAAATTCTTAATAGTGTATTATAATACACTATTATATACACTATATAATACACTTAATAGTGTATTATAATACACTGTAATACACTTAATAATAATAATAATGTATATCTTTTGTAGTAACTATGCTATCTTCACGTCCTTTGTTAGATAAACTCCCAAATATTTCATCTTCTTTGGCACTACTGTGAATGGAATAAAGTCCCTGTTTTTTCAGCTTGACTATTGTTGGTATATATAAAAGCTACCGATTTATGAATGTTGATTTTGTGACCTGAGACACTGCTGTATTCCTTGATCACTTCTAAGAGTTTTGTAGTAGAATCCCTAGTGTTTTCCAGATATACAATCATATCATCTGCGAAGAGCAAAAGTTTGATCTCTTCTGACCCTCTATGGATACCCTTGATCACTTTTTCTTCCCTAATTGTGATGGCTAAACTTTCATTACAATGTTAAAGAGCAGTGGAGACAATGGGCAGCCTTGTCTGGTTCCTGATCTGAGTGGAAATGATTCCAATTTAACTCAATTCACTACGATATTGGCTGGGGGTTTACTGTAGCTGGCCTCTATCAGTTTAAGAAATGCCCTTTCTATACCAATTTTCTTGAGTGTTCTGATCATGAAGAGATGCTGGATATTATCAAAAGCTTTTTCTGCATCAATTGAGAGAATCATATGGTCTTTGTTTTTTAATTTGTTTATGTGCTGAATTGTTGGGTCCTGCCATGTGCCTGAGGCCTAGTGAAACTTCCCCAGCCAAACTAGAAGTAAATCCATCGAGCTACTTCTGCGTAGCAATGACTCAGCAAGGCCCGGCCTGAAACTGCCTCTACCTGGATACAGCCAATGTGGTACCATGCCATTGGCCCAAACCTGTTATACCACCCATCACACCATTTCACGCACCTCATCCCCTTCCTTCTTTCCCTGCCCCTTCCCCACGCTCTAGATAAATGACTGCTTAACACAATAAAGTTGAGTTCCTGCTTCGACAGACTCCTGGCTCCGTGTGTTCCTGTTCGGGCCGTGATGCTCACAATCCCACTCAGCCCTGGGGACAGAGTCAGGCTGGCCCTGCTCTCCCCTCTTCTGGACCTGCCCGATAGCCCGGCAGACTGGTGCCCTATGTGAGGAAATCGGCTCCCCACACGAAGTTCGCTGACGGGCCAATAGGTCTGCGGGTGAGTGTACCCCCATAAATTATGGGGAAGTCTTACTCCAAACTTGACCCTGGTTTAGAATCCCTTCAAATCTTACTCAAAAGCAGAGGACTAGACCTCTCAGATAGTTTGACCCTTCAAGCCTGGGAATGTTTACTTGAGGTCGCACCTTGGCTTCCGGAGAGCAACCTCTTTGACTGGGACACCTGGGATAGGGTTGAGAGATTAATCAGAAAAGCACATATAGAAAGGGGGGAGATTTCCCCGCTTGGGACACTCGGTACTGTATGTGCCTTACAGGGCTGGTCCCCCCCTCCCGTCCCCCCAAGAAAACGAAGGGAGCATCGACACTGAGAGAAACGGAGAATAAAAGTCCCAAAGCAGAACCGAGCCCAAATCAGAGCCCTGAGTCAGCGGACCTCATTGGCCCACCAAGTCAACCCAAACCTCTCTACCCTTTTGGGAATCCTCCAACTAATCCTTTTTGGGCCCCCTCTGCACCTCCATCATATGGTGGAGAAAGCGGTACTGAGGGCGGAGCTACCAACCTTTTTCCAGTTAATATTAATCCTGGAGGTAATTGCCCCGCAGCCTGGTACCCCTGGGAGACTCAGGATCTAAAAGATCTGAGGAAGGCAGTTTCTGAGGTCAGCCCTAACTCACCCTGGGCAGAAACCATACTTGAAGGGCTAGCGCACCAAGCTTGCGTAGCTCAAGACTGGAAGGAATTAGCCAAAGCGGTACTCCCGGGCCCTACATTCCTTAAGTGGATGGCCTGCTTCCAGGAGGAATGCCATGTTCGGGGAGAATGTAATCAGAGTGCCCAACCTCCCATTCACATAACTTATGGCATGCTTTCTGGTACGGCTGATCAATTTTCCACTGGTCTCCAGCAGGCGGCTATTCCTGCTCCTTACCAAGATTAGG
>CAUYPK010021844.1:0-21596 GCA_963574355.1 Loris lydekkerianus
CAACGACTCAGCAAGGCCTGGCCTGAAACTGCCTCTACCTAGATACAGCCAATGTGGTACCATGCTACTGGCCCGACCCTGTCACTCACCTCTTCCCCCGCCTTCTTTCCCTGCCCCTTCTCCACAATAAAAAAAAATTAAAAAAAAAAAAAAAAAAGAGATGTTCAAACATGAAAAAAAAAAAAAAGGTTCATGCTCCTACCTTCGGATATACTTCTAACTGAAGTCTAATGTTAGTCTAATGTTCTTGAATTGTAAAGGTTAGAAGTTTGTAACCTTCAGTATAATTGGAGTTTATTTTCCTATGATTAATTCACTCTACGATGGCATGCACAAAATAATACAGTCGTAGTAAATTTTGGAAGGAAACTTGGAAGTCATTTTGTCAAACTATCTTATTTATAGATGAGAAACTTGGGCCCAGAGAAGTACTATGCTTTGTATAATGAAAGAACCATCATGTTAGTAGCATTTGTGTTTTCCAAGCAAAACAGGCCTAGGCAGAAAGTTGAATTGGTTCCCTGAATAATTTAGATCAAAAGAAGCTGAAGTATCTGAATTCAAAAAGTCAGATTGTATGTTTGCCCTCAAGTATTAGGTCAAATTTTATTTGTAGGTTCACATATCCACTCTACTTGCGCGCTTTGTGATTAAACACTTGGTCAATGGTGACTATTTAAGCATAAGAAATTCAATATTTATTATCTCTAACGTTCATTAACCATTTACATGTGCACACACTGAGCTGAGTACTATACATACTTTGTGGCTTTTAAATCCTACAATTGTGAAATCCACAATTCCAATATCATTTTTCCCATTTTACGAAAGTAAAAACTCTGAGCTCTTAAATGTGAGAAAATTTAAATACCTTGCTCAAGTGTATATATCTAGTAAGAAAACTAGATACTAAAGAAAAGAACTTGTACATCTGACTCCAAACAGTACCCCCAGCTTAAATGCAAACCTTGGTTGGTGGAAAGTTGGTCAGCAACACTGTCTCTGCTCAGCTGAGAGTCCCTTGGAGCCCTTTTTCATGTTGTTGGTGTGTCCCCACCACTTCCTCAGTGGTCCCTGCTTTTCATACCCTCATGGTGTGGAGGGGAGGAACCCCATGGGCTCCAGGTGTGAACGCTGGCTCCCTCCTCCACGTCAGTCCATCTGTCAGGTTGGTCTTATGTTTGAGAGTTTCCCCTTTCCCACCTGTCAGAATGAAGCTGCCACTTTGCCTATCATGACTCCCTGGCCTAGATTTTTCCCCTTCCTTGTCCTATGCCTCTGATTCCTTCCTTGGTTTCTCCTGGTAGCCCTCCCTTCCTGCACTGATTGCACACAAACCTCCCCAGCACATCTGCTTCTCAGAACCCCAACCTGAGCTGCTCCTGCTCCTATCCCAGGTGAGAGGCGGCAAGCCCCAAGCAGACCCTGCTGTTTTCATCCCTGCGTCCTGTTCTGCTGCTGGCTATCAGAGAATCACCCCAGTATCATAAAGGACTAATTTGTGAGGAACAGAGACTCTTCCGTGAGCACTGAACAAAGAGCCTTGTTTGGGTAAAAGTTTTTGCAGAAATGATTACATATTTTCCCTTTTGGGCCTTTGCCCAATAAAACATTCAGACTTTGACTTTCTGTAGTCTCAGCACAAGTTATGTCCAATGTCACAGAACAATGGTAAAATTAGTATCCATTTTTCTTTTATGTTTTGCCCAGGCGAGCCCTGCTGGTTACAAAGCCCTTTGGAGGGCTGGGCTGGTGCTTTGAAGCATCAGGTCTTGTCTAGGTAGACAGAAGTGCATGTATGTGCCTGGCTATCCCTGGGGTTGCCAAGAGCTGGGGAGCATGAGTGTCCCCCTGGTCCTGCTTGCCAGGCTCCCATGGTCCCCACTCCCCAGGAGAGGACGTGTTTCCTTTGCTTAATGAATGACGTCCTCCAGCTCCACCTCCGTGTGTTCCCACCTTCATCTCCTGCACTCTCTGCCTGATATCTAACCTCCCTCTCTATGCAACCATCCATATTTCCCCAAACCCAACATCACACCCACTTTGCGTATGGTCAGAGATTTTTTTTCCCAGTGAATCCTTCCAGAGAGATTAATTTCATCTTTTTCCAGAATTCCAGACAAAATCTATATTCCCCACTTACAAAATTGAGGCAGGGGCAGGGGCCTCACATTTGACTTATCCATGTGGCTGAGTAGCATTTAAAGTTGGTTGGGTTGTTTGGTGAGTGTGGATAAACTCTGGGGGATGTCACCTTTCAGAATAAACACCTTTGGTCAGGGACCTCAGGACCCTACTGCCTGGAAGCCATTTTTTTGTTCCCTCCAGGGAGGAAATGTGTCACCCCAATAGGAGACTTCTGCTCCTCTGATTAGATGTTCAGATGTTTGGCCCTCACATGGATATATTCAGTGGACTTGGACTGCTGGAATCAGGAGGGAACTTATACAAATCTGGCCTGATCCAGCCCCTTGCTTGACAGAGAAGATGTAGAGATGTAAAGAGACCCCCGAGGCTCCCTTTCTTCTTACTGTGATGGCCTTGAGAAAAGAAACCTGCAGAGACAGAGATGACGACAGGACACTGCAGCTTCCATTCCAGCTCACCACAGTGGTCAGTCTACATCAGGGATGGGTACAGCTGCAACCAAGGGCAGATGGTGCTGAATCAGGAGTCAGAAAGCCCCCTGTGTGCACCTATTCATGTGCCTATGGGTTTCAAAGGAAGTTATTTAATCATCTCTCGGATGGAAGCTCCATTGGGAGTTCACATCCTAAAGCCTACTTGTGCATTTGTTCAGAGTTTATAGCAAAATATGTTACATGTAGTTCAAAATAAGGCATCCTAAGTTAGTTTGGCAACAGATTCTTTTACCTTTATCAGTGGTATTAAAAAAAAAAAAAAAAATCAAAGTGAATGTTTGAATACTTAAAAAAAAAAAAAGAAAGAAATACCAATTCTCTTTATTGCACAAATGGAATAAAGCTAGAAGTAAGAGGATTTACACCCAAGACTGCATTGTCATTGACATTCAGTCAGGCTTTCTAAATAAAGTAAATGGAGAATTCAAGGCAAGCAATTCTGATTTAAGTAAAAAGTCCATAAGTATATCTTCTTTTCCTGGGAGAAATTTAAAAGCAGGCAGCCACATACGGACAGGGCCCAAGGACACTGGATCTGTGGTGGATCCAGTCACAGAGTCAGTGGGCGCAGAGGTGAGGAGAATGTAACTGGTCAGAGTGGTCAGACATGGTCACACAGAGGTCAGCTTTTCACTGGATGAGTCCAATCAGAGATGATATGCAAATTACAAACCTGGGTTATTTGGGCCTGTTCTCTAATAAATAGTTATAACAGCTGAGTGTCAACATTCCTTATTTTGCTGCAGTAACAATCTGTTGCTATCTGGGGAATGTCTGAAATTCTAAGTCTAAGCAAAGATTTGCAGGTTCCACAATGGCTTAAGCTGTTCTGTCTCCGCTTGTTGAGAAAATTCCATGTGGACGTCATCCTGACGCTGAGATGAACTGGCCAGATAGGGGCATCAGATGCCTTCCTCCTCCCACGTCCACAGCTCCATGAGAGACAGGGATCTGTAAACCGCCCCTCAAATCCCCTGTGATTAGCACTGTCGAGTGAGGGGAGCCAGAGCAAAAGTCTGTGCAGCGGCCCAGGGAAAGAAGGGAAATCAGCCCACTCTGCTGGGGCAGGAAGGGGGCTCCACTGAGCAGGTGTTTTAATCCCCTCTTAGAGAGCAGTGGAGAAGGGGCTAAGTCAGGTCCAGGACCTGAAATCCTGAAACCCTGCCTTCTAAAGCCCCAGCTATGTGGATATAAAACTTGCTTCTCTAGGCTAAATGTGCATCATGCACATGAACAAAACAATTTTGTGTCAGGGGAGCATGGGAGTTTCTCATAATTTTTTGCCTTAGTACATTTAGCTGTGTTACTGTGTATTTGTTCAATTCGACTATACCACCCAATAATGCAAATTGATTTACTACGTATAAAATGTGCATTTTACATTCTTTAGCTGGCAGACTTCAAGGCAATCATCAAAAATGTTAATATTTAGACTTTTACCCTTTCGGCTTGATCAGGAAACACACAATTTGTATTTTCAATAATAAAATAAAAGGAGAGTCTTCTCAGCAGGCACCACTTCAACCTGCACCAGTCAGTCCAACAGAGGGCCACACAGAACTTCCCTCCTCCGCCTTCAGAACTCACATGTCCTCAGATGAATACCAACGAGGGACAAAAACCCTTTTGTGTCAAAGCTTCACAAATGTGGAATCAGTTACCAGTCGATTTAAGAACAATTGGAAGCTTTTCCTGTCTTAAGATGGAACTGAAACAATACCTCGTGATGACTAGAAGTTGTCATAATTGTCTTAATTGATGTTATTCTTGTGTTATCTCGGTTTATTGTGTACTTATGAGCGTTTGCTTATCGCAGGTCAGGCTTGGAAATGGGCTTTCAGCTCCAGTTACAGAGACAGTTAACAAATCAATCACGGCGTGTATGCCTCTTTCTCAGCCCTGCTTGTTTATATCAGATGGGCCTGCCATATGTGGTCTCTATACATTTCATACCCACATGTTTATATCACACAGATAATCCATCTGAGATTGATTTCAACTTCACTTTTAAGTCCGAGGGATTGACAGAGCAAATATGCATCTTGAAATACAGGCTGAAGTTTTTATTTTGCCACGGAAGAACAAAAAGAGCTAATTTTTTTTTTAAACTCTTTGTTATGGATCTATTTAAAGTGATGTTCCTGTGGCTTGTTACTAGAATTTGCTGGAAAAGAAAGAAAGTTGCCATCAGAACACTGTAGTTCTCTAATTTCACACTAGGCATTTCACATCCGCAGCCCCCACCCCCACCCCCGAGTCCCCCTACCAGTACTAAAAGCAAAAAGATGGTATAAACAAAGCCACAGGGACAATCCCTTGCAGAGCAATGCATTCTAACATCAAGCATTTATATCACGGCTGATGGAGAAATGGCATGTTCAATTTACACTCTATTTATAAATGATAAACATCTATACACACATTCCTACCTGTCTTTCATATCCCTATATCCAAAACCTGGCAAATAAACCAACAAATATGCAAGGAGAAATGAAAGAAGGTGTGTGTCATCCTTGCCTCTCTTTCATTTACAAACTTACAAGCCACAAATATACATTGGGGAAATGTTTGTCTCAGAGCTCCATAATGTTGATGTGTTAATTCATATATAATCACAGCCATGTGGCTGCTCTTGCTACAAGGCCCCACTTTTGCAGCTCTCAAAGGGGTGTGCTTCCAGCAGTGCACAGAGATGGATGGACAGAGACAGACTTTAGAGATCTGCTATCTTTGCACCATACGTTGTTTCATCATCCAAATGGAAAGGCAATCAATCTCCCACGTACATAGGTTTTGGACATTCAGAGGAATAAAGATGTGTGAAGTACAAAGTATCCCCTTTATAGGATGGGTCTTACAAGTTGCCTGGCTCTTCCATTTCATTTCATGAACATCCAAATCCAAACATTACCCAGGGTAGTGGCTTGTAAGCAAATCTTCTGGGGGACAAAAGGGGGTGGCAGTGTGCAAATAGTATGAAAAAACCTGAAAAAGCTATTAGGGTCCATTGTGTCATTCCAGCTGCTACACAGACATACTTAGTCCATGTGTCAAAAATGCTTACTAAGTTTTTCTCTTAGAGGAAAATAAGCCCTATGTACACAATAGCCTTTGTCTCTTTCAAAGCTGGATAACAGGAGGGCTCTGCACATCTGTATAGAAGGTACCCACCATTCTGCACCTAGAACTCTATCTCACACCCCAGATGGCTTGTCTCTAACATCTCTGGGTGTCAACACTCCCAACGCCAGGGGCCACGCCAAGCGCTGTGCTGGGCACTCAGGCAGAGGCAGCCTCAGTAGCAAGTGCCTTGAGAGTCTGTGCTGGGCACTCAGGCAGAGGCAGCCTCAGTACCAAGTTCCTTGAGAATGTTTCTTGTTCCTTTCCACAAGCTTGTGCTTTCCGAACTCTCTGGGGTCACAGCAGCCATTCAGGTTAACAGACCAAATGGACACTACTGACCCAAAGGTTGCACAGAGGTCCGAAATGTTTAAATCACAGTTGTAGGCAGTGAGTGATGAAGATGGTCATGTTGCTACTCAGGACGAGAAACCAATGTTCAGAAAGATGTGATATTATCTCAATTAAAGTTAAAAACCACCAGCCTAGGGAAGATGACAAAAGTCTTACGGAAAATAGAAGCAATCAATTATCAAGATGGAAGATACCTCAGGGACAGTATCGTTCAAATAGGACTGGAGAAAAAGTCACCATTTGTAGAAAATGGCATAGCTGGTGGCCCAGAAACAACACAAGAGCCTGGATCTCTTTGTTCCATCTTAGCACTGTGCTCTGTGTGGCAAGCCACACATTCCTATATGTGCAATTCCTCTATAGAAATTCTTTCCTAAATGAGGTTCCATAAAGAAAACAAATTACATGTTCACACATGTGGAGGATACGAATGGATTATATATATTAAAACTCAACAAGAAACTCATTCTTGGAAAGCCACACAAATGATTCCATATGACCTGAGACTTTTTGTTTATTCTAAGCTTAGCTCATAAGAATATTTTAAGACAAAGTTAAAAGCACCAATGTCCTGCAAAAAGGTGTTTGTGGGGATTACTAGATGAGCCCTCCTTTTTTTGCTGCCTGTTGTGGTTCATAGAGCATCACAATACTATTCCTCATATAAGTTTTCCATTCTAATGTCCAGTTACTCTATGGCAGACCTATGGTGTCACCAACATTCATCAGCAATAATTCTTTGGATGTAGGGACTTGATCTTGTGAGTGGAACACAAGAGTAACATCACAAATGAGAAAAACCAACATCAAAAGTTTAGTGTGAGAATTTATCACTGGTGGAGGAGCAAGTATTGGCTATGATAACTGTCTAGGGAGTCCATGCAACTATATCCCTTTAGGTATTTATCACAGATAACCTAACAGAACTTCATGAAAAAACAGAATTAGTGGCTTAGTTAAAAATTAAAACACATAGGGTGTTTCATTAAATACCATCTGTGTTTTAATATATATCAGTGACAGAACGTTTTAACAAATAGCTATTATTTGCTTTTAAACAGATAATGCCATAACTAGATTAGTACTATAAACTCAAACTTTATATTAGAAACACCCAACTTCAATTACAAGGCTAAGAGATTCAGCCAGCCAGAGGGAAGCTATTAGGTCATTTCAAAAGTTTTGTCCGTTTTTATGAGTCTACTTTAAACTGTAATATGTCAGTGAATATTTATTCAATAATCAAAATAAGCACCATTTGAATCAGTGCACTTTTGCCAACGTAACACAAGTTGATTAATTCCGTCGGCATAAAAATTGGGTGCTCGGGATTTGATGAAGTCAACGAAGGCCGTTTTTGCTAGGTCCTGATTGGTTCTACTGGTGAGAAAATTATCGAAGTGCTTGAAAAGATGGTAGTCAGTTGGCGAGAGGTCTGGGGAGTATGGTGGGTGGGGCAGAACTTCGATGCTCAATTCCTTTAATTTTCGGACGGTGATTTGTGAGACGTGTGGCCGGGCGTTGTCATGGAGCAGGATCGGACCTCTTCTGTTGATCAGTGCTGGCTGCTGCTGATGCAATTTTCGGTACATTTTGTCGATTTCCTCACAATAGGACTCTGCTGTGATGGTTTGGCTTGGTTGCAGAAAGTTATAGTGAATCACACCAGCCGCTGACCACCATACAGTAACCATGATCTTTTTTTGGTGGGGTTTCAACTTTGGGAAGTGCCTAGGTGGCTCATCGGTGTCCAACCACTGTCCTGAACATTTCCTATTGTTGTGGAGAATCCACTCTTCATCACACGTGATGATCCAATCCAAAAAAGGATCGTTTTGGTTGCGCAAAAGCAATGAAGAACAAACCTTGAAACGTGACAATTTCTGCCAATCGTTTAAATCATGGGGCACCCACTTTTTGAGCTTTTTGACCTTTCCAATACATTTTAAATCATCAAAAACTGCATGGGAGCTGACACCCAATTCTTCCGCCATCCTACGCACCATTTGTGATGGATCAGTCTCCACCAGGGTCCTCAAATCCTCGTCCTGGATTACTCTAGATCGACCACTTCAGGGCTCATCTTCGAGGCTAAAATTTCCGGAATGAAATTTTGCAAACCAACATCAAACAGTGTGTTCATTAACACTATCATTGCCAAATGCCTGGTTAATTTTTCGGGCTGTTTCGGCAGCGCTTTGGTTCAATTTGAATTCGTAGAGAAAAATTGGCCGAAAATCACTTAATGACATCATATAGTAATAGGCTGAAAGAATAAAAAAAATTAAAAGTAGAAAAAATAAACAGCATCAATGTATAGAGTACAAAATTCTCCATCGATCAGTATACACCACGACACAGTAGAATAAATATTTATGGAGATATGGAGCTACAAAAACACATGACATTAAAACGGACAAAACTTTTGAAACAACCTAATATATTGCAAATATTCACTGGGCACCTTTTATGTGCTGGTTGCTTTTGTGTGCCTGGGGATACAGCACTGAGCAAAACACAAAAGCCTTGCTCTTGGGAAGCTCTCTTTGGAGAAGACAGGTGATACATAAGAAAACTATAGTTTTTCAGTAGAGATAAATTATACGAAGAAAAATAAAGCAGGAAAAGGGTGGAAACCAGTGGGGCAGGAAAGGGATTTTGAACGGGGTGAAAAGGAAGACTTCATGGAGAAGGTGACCTTTGATCACATACTTGGCAAGGAGGTCAGGGAGTGAGCCCCATGGATATCTGGGCAGAGAACATTCCAGGTGGGGGATACCAGCAAGTTCCATGCCTTGGGGGGAAGTTCCATGGCATGGACTTTCCTGTTGAAGGAGCAGAAAGGCAGAGACTGTCCCTTCAGGGGCTAAGTGACAGGGTTGTGGCTGACAAGATGGAGGTAGGGGGTAGGTTCAGGTAGAGTTTGCAGGGCCTTGACGGTGACTTTAAGAACTGGCTTTTATGGTAAGTGTTCTTGATGGTTAGAGGGCATGGCTGAGGCTCTGCCTTGAATCTTACCTGACTATAATGCAGCTCCATTTTTAGCTTGGATACTGGCAAGCACCCAACAAGCAAGGTTTGCTGTGTGTTCTTGGCTATTCTGGGAGCTCTAGTAACATCTAGAGGTATGGTATAACATAGGCTCATGGCTTTGAGGAGGCCACAATCTTGTAGTAAATAAAATTTAGCTGCAAAAAGCAGAGCATGACCAACACAAGAGAGTTTCTTACTTGCTGCAGCGTGTGGACCATAAAGGCGGGAGGAAACATGGGGTTTCAGGAACCCCAGAGGCACCTGGAGATTGAGCCAGGATGTAAGTTACACATATTTCTTTGTGATGTAAGTTACACATATTTCTCATCTTTTCATGATTGTGGATGGACAGAGTGCCTCTCAGTTGAGTAAGCAGAGAGCGGTTTGAGGCTAATTTTGTCCTCCTCCTACCCAGGCCCAGGTGTCCTGCAGCCTCTGGCAGCCACTCGCATGCTGGCCAGCATAGCTAGCACACAGCAGGGGCTGCTGCAGATGTCCAGGGTGATAAAAGAAGTAAATGGCCCTGCTGATTGCTGTATGGAATGTTTCCCCCAGGGAAATTAATAAATGGAATCCAGTGTCCAGGCCTCAGCCTCACTTCTTTAATAGGGGAGACAAGATCCTGCAGCCAGGGCCTGCTTCCTGCTCAAAAGGCCAGTTTCCTCTCCAGGTCTCTGACCCTTTCTTGGTTTTGTGATCTTGCCTGAGACCTCTCAACTCTCACCAGGTGAGCAGGGTGATAGGGATAAAGAAAGTGCATGAAGTGTGCTCAGAAAGTCCCACAATGCCAGCCACCCAGAATCCTTTGCAGTGCTGGCCGGCTGGCCCTGGGCTCCCTCTCAACCATTGTAGAATGCAGCCATGGCGGGCCCCTTAGAGGCCACCCGGAAGGTCCCCTGCCCCTGGGCACTTACCTCCTCACCTGAGGATCAGGGGCTACATCCTAGCACTAGGCTCTAGCTCTAGAATTGCCCTTGACCTTGCTAGACAGGCCTAAGTTCTATAACCTTCAGGAACTCAGCTATGGCCATGCCTGGCTGAAACCAAGACAACCTCACGTGCTCATTCCTCAGCTCCACAGGAGCCAGGCTGCTCTCAGGGCGTGTGTGTGTGTGTGTGTGTGTGTGTGTGTGTGTACATTAACCTCTACTTCCTTCACATGGCTGAACATTCTATTTATTTAACTTTTTGAATAAAGCATCCTATGGTTCAAAAAAAATCAACAAGTATAAAACATTAATGTGGTGAAAAGTGTCCTTTCTAATCTGTCCAGTTCTTACTTCCCACCCCAAAGACACAGCCACTGTTATTAATTTGTTGTGTATCCTTCTGGAGATGTGTGTGTGTGTGTGTGCTCATACAAGCAAATAGAGTGCATAGCCTACTTCCAACTCTTCCTATACTTACTTGGTCACAAAATACAGTATTCCTTATCTTGTTTTCAGTTTACTGTGGACCTTTGAGCTCTTTTCCCCGTGGTACATGGGCATTTCTCCATTTCCCTTTACTGATGCTTGCTATCAGAACTATGACCAATGCTCCCCTGTAGATGGACATTTACGTTGTTTGCAATCTTTCAATTTCATACAGTGTTGCCGCGGGTAACCCTGCAATTCTTTGCTCAACACATGATTAAATTTATGCATAAGGTAAATTCCTAGAAGTGGAACTGCTGAGTCAAGGGCAAATGCATCTTTAATGGAGACAGATGTTGCCAAACTACCCTCTGCAGGGGGCATGTCAATTGATCTTCCCAGTAGCCGTGTACCAGCAAGACTGCCTGTGTTCCAGAGCTTACCAGTGCAGTTGGTTCTCAAACTGTTAGACTTTTTGCCATCTGATAAATCTAAAAAATCAGTATGGTTTTAATTTGTTATTTATTATTTGTATTTGTTATTGGTTTTATTTGTAATTTATTATTGTTGGCTTTGAATACATTTTCATGTTTAAAAAGATCACATATATTTCCTTTTATATTTTTTGTAAATTGTCCGTATCTATGCCCGTTTTTCTATTGGTTTGTTAGCGTTTTGTCTCATTGTTTTGCAGGAGAAATTAACCCTTTGTGATGTAAGTTACACATATTTCTCATCTTCTCATTTATTTACTGATTTTGCTTAGGGTGCTTTTTGAAAAACAATTGTTTTGGGCCATAGACAAGTTTTTGATTTTTAAGTAGTTGAAATTTATCCACAATTTAGCTCAGCACCCATAGCTCAGTGGTTCAGGCACCAGCCACATACAGTGGCCATCCAGTCATGAGTGGATTAATAAAATGTGGTATATGTACACCATGGAGTGCTACTCAGCTATTAAAAAAAGATGAACTCATACGTTTTGCAACAGTCTGGCTGGAAATGAAGCCCATTCTAATAGGAACTAATTGATAAGCACACATGTGCACAGAGGAGGTTAAAACTCAGTGGAAAGCAGCTGGGGGTGGAGGGGCGGAGAGGACTGAACCACCCTAATGGGTACTATGAACACTATTCAGGTGACAGGGGCAACTAAAGCCAGGACTCAAGTATCTATATGTATAGTCAGTCTCTCTCTCTCTCTCTCTCTCTATATATATATATATATATATATAGATGTATAGATATATAGATATCTCTCTCTCTATATATATATACTCCATATATAGAGAGATATCTATATATCTATACATCTATCTATCTATATATATGTATATCTGTGTGTATATATAGTTTTTCAAGCTGAAGAAAAATATTTCCAGACAGAAATAAAAACTGAAGGAAGAAACACAGAGCACTGAAAAGAAATATGTAAGAAAAGAGAAAAGAGGGCGGCGCCTGTGGCTCAGTGAGTAGGGCGCTGACCCCATATACGGAGGGTGGCAGGTTCAAACCTGGCCCCGGCCAATCTGCAACAAAAAAATAGCCAGGCATTGTGGAGGCGCCTGTAGCCCTAGCTACTCAGGAGGCTGAGGCAAGAGAATCACCTAAGCCCAGGAGTTGGAGGTTGCTGTGAGCTATGTGATGCCACGGCACTCTACCAAGGGCAACAAAGTAAGACTCTGTCTCTGAAAAAAAAAAAAAAAAAGAAAGAAAAGAGAAAAGAATATTTTCTGTTGAATATTTTCTGTTTGAGGCAAAAAGAGAGATACTGTTTTGTGAGATACTATTGAGATAAAATTATATAACAGTGTCCCAAGCGTGGGAGGGAGTAAACACAGGTTGTCCCCAAAGCCACCCTAGTGTTTCTTCTACTGCACTGTACTATTTAGAAATACAGTGCAAGCTACATATAAAGATCAAGTTATAATATGCTAAAGCCATCATAAAGCTGAAAATATCATAAGTTGAAATGCGTTTAATACACCTAACCTACCAAACGTTATTGCTTAGTCTAGCCTACTTTAAACATGCACAGAACACTTATATTAGCTTATAGTTGGGGAAAATCATCTGACATAAAGCCTATTTTTATAAGGAAGTATTAAATATCTCATGAAACTTATTTTTTTATTTCAAAACATTAAGGGGGCACAAATGTTATAGAATCATTTTTGTAATACTTGAGTCCTGGCTTTAGTTGCCCCTGTCACCTGAATAGTGTTCATAGTACCCATTAGGGTGGTTCAGTCCTCTCCGCCCCTCCACCCCCAGCTGCTTTCCACTGAGTTTTAACCTCCTCTGTGCACACGTGTGCTTATCAATTAGTTCCTATTAGAATGGGCTTCATTTCCAGCCAGATTGTTGCAAACGTATGAGTTCATCTTTTTTTTTTTTTAATACCACATTTTATTAATCCACTCATGAATGGATGGCTAGTTGGATTGATTCCACATTTTTGCAACTGTGAATTATGCTGCAATAAACGTTCGAGTTCAGGTGTCTTTTTGATAATCATGTAATTTATTGAATACTGTACTAAAATGAAAAACAGAATGGTTGTATGGGTACTCAAAGTATGATTTCTGCTAAATATGTATTGCTTTCACACTATTGTAAGCCAAACCATCCTAAGTCTATATAAGATTTGACTACATGTATACCAACTGTATAGCTTAACATTTTCTAGTAGCCATATTTAAAAAGTAAAAAACACAAGCAGACGAAATTATGTTTAATAATATTTTATTGAACCAACTCTATCTAATATATTATCATTTCAACATGTAATCAATTAAAATTACTAATGGAATTTTTTTGCATTATAAGTCTTCAAAATCCAGTATGCATTTTATACATAAAACACATCTCAGTTCTGCCTCATCACCTTTTAAGTGCTCAGTTTCCACGTGTCTAGTAGCCACTGTATTGAACAACTCATTGCTAGAACACTGTCCTTTGTATCTATGTATTTGACAATTTATTTTTTATAACATTAGACAAAGTCATTGTGTATGATTTAATGTCCATGATTTCTTTGGTTGTTTAACTTTATTTAATCTCATTTTATACATTTGGTCTTTCTTGCTTTTTCTTGATTTTATTACTCTGATGTTTATATCTTGTAAATTTATTAATTAGTTCTGTAGTCTTCTGTTTTATAATCATTCTATTCTAACTTTGTCATTATTATTTTATTAATTTAGCCATCCTATCCTTCAGTTTATTTAATTTTTTCTCACTTTTTTATATTGCTTCATTCATTTTTGTGTTTTATGCTTATTAAAAGTGTATAAGGCCATGAATTTTCACCGAGCACAGCTTTAACTGTATGGCTCCTGGTTCTCACGGTGGCGTCTTCCTCCTTACCACCTTCTGTTATTCTATACTCATGTTTATATATTCTAGATTCTATATCCATATTCATTTTTCTTTGACTCAACAATTACTTAAAAGTGTGTTTAAAATTTTCCAGATACATATTTTTGATAATCATGTAATGTATTGAATACTGTACTAAATGTAAATTTAAAATGTAAAATTATTTCCAGTAAAATATTTTTGTTTTCTAATTTTTGACATTAATTTCTACATTGTCATTAATAAAGGTTTTGTTCTTTTTTTTTTTTTTTTGAAATTTTGAGGCTTATTCTGTGGTCACTTAAGACAAAGATTTTTCGTATTTATTATGTGACTTCATTCTCCTTCAGGTCTGTTAATGTTTTCCCACTCGTCTTGTAAGGCTCTGATTTATTTTTCTCTTCATGATTCTGTAGATTCCTATGATGGATTTAGGTATAATTGTCCTTCTTAGGTTTTGGTTTCCTTTTTTAACTGAGGGTTCATGTCTTACTTCAATATTGAAGAGTTCTTTGTCATTATCTCTTTGGATACCGTCCAAGTCTTTGTTTCCTGTATTGAAACTCCTCTTAGACATATGTTGGTTCTTCCCATTTGAATGTTCATGTTTTTTTTAGCTTTTCTCTCTCAGATTTGCCACCTTTTTATTTTTTTGAGGCATGTTGATTAATTTCCTCCAATCTCCTCATTCACTAATACTGTCCTCATTTATGGCAATTAAGCTATTCAATGCATCTGTTGCATCTCCCGTAGAAAATTTATGCTTCCTTTCTCAATTTTCTATTTGCGTCCTTTGACAATATCCTTCTTTATAAAAATTCTTTGCTTAAAGTTTATATTTCTTCTTTCATATTTGTAAACATGTTAAATATCTCTATTATATTACCCTATAACTTTTGCTTCTTGATTTGCAAGTTTCCTATTTATTACCTCTGGGTTTTCCCTCATGGTGATTTATTTCCTCATGCAATTTTATTTTTTGAGACAGAACCTTACTCTATCATCCTAGGTAGAATGCCCTGGAGTCATTGTAGTACACAGTAACCTGAGTCTCCTGGGCTCAAGTGATCTTGCTTCAGCCTTCTGACTACCTGGGACTACAGGTACTCCCCTGCCCCCAAGATGACTGTCTAGTTTTTCTATTTTTAGTAGAGATAGAGTCTTGTTCTTCCTCAGGCTGGTCTCAAACTCCTGAGCTCAAGTGATCCACCTGCCTTGGCCTCCCAGAGTGTTGGGATCACAGGCGTGAGCCACCATACCTTGCCTCTTGCATTTTGTTATTTCTGCTTAGTTTTAGTATGACTCATGTTTTAATGGTTAAGTCCTATTCCCTGGGTTTGTGGACCACTGCTACAGATTAGATTTGTATTTTTCTCTACCATTATCCTAGTGGATTTTTGAGGCCTGATGTACTTTTCACATCGATTTGTGGCTTGAGGCCACCGTGCTAGGCAGGTAGTGTGAATTCACTACCTTGACAATGCTGGCCTGCATTGTGATTTCTAATACTTTTCTTTTCCCCCCAAAGTTCAAGTGAATGGCAAACTTCTTTGTGACTTCTCAGACTGGTAGGTAGAATTTTTCTAATCCTTGTTTCTTATTTCAAGTCAAGAGAAGCATTTTACAAATTCCAGTCCTATGTTCTAGCTCAGCTTTTACTCTGAATGCTCTAGATTCTGGTCCAGACTCTTTTTTTTCCATGTGGGCATTAAATCTGAGACTCCAAACCTGTATCAAAGCCTCGTTTTCCATTTATCCCTTATTTTGAGGTCTTATCATCACTTTTCTTGCCTTGGGATCTGTGAATAAAAAAAAAAAAAAAGTTTTTTTCTTATTAAGTTTTATTCAGAGTTTTAATTAGTTTGAAGTAGGATTGATGTATTAACTGGCATAATGACCAGAGTTCATAGTAAAATTTAAAAAGAAAGTTATTTTTATTTTTTTCTTACAACAAATCACATACGGTCCTATTATGAAGTAAAATTTCAAAACTTGCCTGAATTTTTAAGATAGTCTTGACACTAAAGAAATTTTGCTTGAGACAGAGATTTGGGCCAATTCCCTTCATCCCTGGAGGTTACATGTTTGTTCTGTTTTGTCGTGGGGGTACTTCTGTGGAATAGTTTGAGAGGCTCTGCCCTGAGGTGACCTTTGCTGTTAAGATGGAAATCATTCCCCTGGCAAGTCCCCTGACATGTAAATCACCCACCCAAAGCTTGAGAGCTCTTGCCTGGCTCAGTGGAGTGTGGCTGTTGTTTTGCCTAAGTCTGGCCTAAAATGACAGGAAGTAGATCTTTAAAAATTATTGTTACTGATGGCAAAAAGTTAAAACTCTACAAAAGGCCATGAAATGGAAAGAAAAAGAGCCCCAACCAGGCTCCCCTCCTGCCCCACCTATTCCTGTAAGTCTCCACTGCTAGTCACTTCTCATGGACCTTTCCAGAAATGTTACATGCATAGATACAGATTTTTTTTTTTTTCCTTTTTAAAACAATAGGGCTCAGAGTGGATGTGTTCTGCAGATTTTTATTTTTTATTGTTCAGTGCATTTTGGGTATCTTTTCATGGTAGCACATGTAGCTTTCCTGATGTTCTCAGAAGCTGGAGTGCATGTCCCATACATTAATGGGCCTCTCATAATAGACAATAGGGTTTGTTTCCCATATTTTTGCTATTTACAGGAATAGTTTGGGGAACATATTTATACAGACATCATT
This sequence comes from Loris lydekkerianus, assembly GCA_963574355.1. Classification (NCBI taxonomy): domain Eukaryota; kingdom Metazoa; phylum Chordata; class Mammalia; order Primates; family Lorisidae; genus Loris; species Loris lydekkerianus. The sequence continues at coordinate 16,582 of CAUYPK010021844.1, forward strand.
TTTAAGTGTGTGAGCAGATCTTCAGGATAAATGCTGGCCCATTTTTTGTGCCTTTAAACTTTTGATGGACAAGGTTTAATTGCTCTTCAAAAATGTTTCAATTTGTCCCACAGTGACAGAGCCACCCTGGGAGCAGGCAGTAGGGAGCCTCCAAATTTGTCCTTTGCCTGCCTGCCGTCCCCAGAGCATGCAGGGATATGCTTGCCTGACACCCTTCCTCTTGGGGCTGTGCTAGATGTTAAGATGTTAAGAACTAAAATCTGGTCACTGACATCAAGATTAGATGCTGCTTGCTTTTGAGGAATGTGGTTGCTTGAATGGCTTTGGGGTTGCAGATGGAAACCAGGCATAGGTTGAGGGTGTGGGTGGGGAAATGGAGGACAGTGAATCTAAAATATTGGTTCACTGAATTCTTTATTTCTTAACATGTACTGTTTGGGGTTTTCTTGTTTTGTTTTGTTTTTTGAGATAAAGTCTCACTTCATTGCCCAGGCTAGAGTGCCAAGGCATCAGCCTAGCTCACAGCAATCTCAAACTCCTGCTTCATGAAATCCTTCTGCCTCAGCCTCCCAAGTAGCTGAGAATATAGGCATCCCTCAGTATACCTGGATAATTTTTCTATTTTTAGTAGAGATGGGGTCTCATTCTCACTCAGGCTGCTCTCAAACTCCTAAGCTCAAGGGATTGTCCCTCCTCGGCCTCCCAGAGTGCAAGGATTATGGGTGTGAGCCACCCCTCCCAGCCTGTTTTTTTGAGAAGTCCTATATGAGGGCTGTCCAGAAAGAATTCAGCCACGTAATAGGAAAAAATGGTATTAACAATGGCTGGATACTTTCTGAACAGCCCTCATATTTTCACAGTTTAAAAAAGTAGGAAATATGACAACACACAATAGTTAATAATGCTACTAATGTGTGGGTAAATAAATAATACCAATTAAATAAAACTGTTCTTTGTGTGGAGGTAATTGATCTACCAAGTAGTTAACAAAAATAATTCCAGCACTGAGACCAACGCTGTGTTTGAGGAGATGGCCTTGCTTCCTCCTTTCTCTGGGTGCACATACACTGCACAGGGATGATAGTGAAGGTCTTTAACAACTGGTTTGGCAGTGGCATTGACTAAGCAGAGGGACAGGAGTCTGGGAGTCTGGCTTCTGCTGCATGAGGTGTTGATCTCTTGGTTTCTGGACCATCAAAAAGTCTTGCAGAAGAGCTGGGTGATTGGGACATCAGGGAAGTGACTATTTGCCATTCATTATGAAACATTTTTAATATTTAAACATCCTCTGTGGCCACACTGGTACACACTGGTGAATATCAGCTCTAAGAATGCATTCCTATTTGTGTATTTTTAAATATAATTAAAACCGTATGTTACACCACCTATCTGCTCCTTACAAGAGATAGACTTTAACACATTAATTGCCACACTAGAAAAAAAATTTTTTTCCTTGGGGGCCATGGTGTCTTATTGCAAAAATGGAATAAAAACTTTGAAAATAAAATGATTCTTTCTAATTCAATGAAGAAATTTGCTATTTTTTGTTTTTGTGTGTGTGAGTTATGTTTCAATTGGCAGTGAAAATAATGAGCAGAGGTTTCATAGCACACAGATATGCTATGGACCTTCGTGCCTACCCACCAGTTCTACATGCTTCATGGGACCCTGGGCTCAAAACTAGCAGGAGTTAAACACAACTGGCATGGTAGTAAATGTGTTAAAGATAAGGACACAGAAAATTTGAAAGTAAAGATATGAAAAGATACACCATGCAAATAAGTTGCCAAACTTGACACTGACCTGCATGATTTTTTTTGGGGGGGTGGGGGGGAGGGATAGAGTCTCAAGCTGTCACCTGGGTAGAGTGCTGTGGCATCACAGCTCACAGCAACCTCAAACTCTTGGGCTTAAGCACACAGCAACCTCAAACTCTTGGGCTTAAGCAATTCCCTTGCCTCAGCTTCCCAAGTAGCTGTGAGTGACTACAGGCATCCACCACAACGCCCGGCTGTTTTTTTTTTTTTTAAGTTGTGGTTGTCTTTGTTGTTTGGCAGACTCAGGCTGGATTTGAACCCACCAGTTTCAGTGTATGTGGTGGGCTGCTTGAGCTACAGGCACTGAGCCAACCTGCATGATTTTTAAACTCTCTCTTTTAACCAAACAGTGTTGTGATAACGTCTTCCTTGTTGTTTTTGGATGACTGCATATTCTCTTATGAAACAGATGTATTATCATTCATTCAGCTGAGAAAAATATCACTAGACATTTTGGTAAATTCTAACATTTTAATATCAAAAACAACCCTCTGTTGAATGTTCTTGAGTATACACTTCTACCTTGGTTGTTTCTCTGCTTTGTCCCCTTAGGATGCATTTTTGGATGTGGAACCACTGGTTTAAAGTTTATGTACTTTAAAGTCTTGCTCTGTTTTGCTAAATTGACCTCTGGAAGGATTACATGGATTTATAACACCATTAGTAGTGCTTAACGGCTGCCACCTCGTTTTCCTTGCTATGCTGTGCTATTTCTTCAGCATTTTATAATGAAACAAATTAACGAAACAGAAAAAGAGGGGAGGGGGAAATAAAAGCAATAGATAACAAAACAGAAAAAGAAAAAAGGAAGGGATGTATCTAATCTTTTAGCTTTATTGTTTTTATTACTCATGAGTGTAGGGAGCGTTTTTTACATTTCATATGCTTTAAGTTTTATACACTTTACATGTGTGTTCATCTTTTAAAGAGAGATCTGTAAGAGTTCAAGGTAAAATAAGGATATTGAACCTTTGTCATATATATTGCAAATATTTTTCTCAGTTTCTCTGGCATAATTTTGGTGATTTTTTTGAAAAAGAAATTCGATATATGGTGAATTTTAAACGGGCTGCAGTTTAGCAGCTGCTTTTTACTCGAGGGAGGATGTCCTTAGTCCTAAAGGAGCTGAAAAGTACTGGGAGAGACATCTGTCAGTGGACGACAGTGATTCCACAAACTGCAGGAGCTAGGAGCTGCTTCACTGCTGCCTGGATTGGTCCTAAAACTTTGTGCTATAAGACTGCCCTGCCCACCTCGAACATGACCTCTTGCCTAGAGATATGGGACAAAGGCTGTATTGAAACTCCTGGTGATGGGCGATCTTGTTTTCCAGTTCCAAGGAGGCTGCTTTGCTACGGAGCCTCCTTCTTTGTTGTTGGTGACTTCAAGGCAAGTGGACTGCCTTTTCATAGTCTATATAATGTCTCTCCAGACCCACATGTCATTTTGGGTACTAGGACCTTGGATTTTGTTCTCAAAGCCCATCCATCTGTAGTCAGCAGGAGTTGAGCGGCATGGAATGCAAGGCCAGCTGTTTTCTCAGTGGAGATCATTGTTAAAATGCTTAGAATTCCCGAAGTAGTCTTGAAATTACATAGAGAATGAAGCCCACACCAAAAGCAGAGACAGAAAGAACCAGGTCCTTGTCAACATCCTTGAACTATTGATTCAACTGACCCCCAAACTCCCCTGCAGGGAATGTATATTATATAAGATAACACATCTCCTGATTCATTATGCTGGTTCACGTTAAGGTTTCTGTTATTTGTGGCCAAAGCCTCCCAGTGGGTAGAGTAGTAATATTGCCAGAGCCCCAGGGAACCCCATAGCTCCTCAGTCCACACAGGAGCAGTATGTTGAAGCTCACAGCACCATTGCTGTTTTGCAAATCTTGGCTGAGTTGAAATTTCTTCTTCACTCTCCTCTGTTGAGGTTTCCTTTGCACTCTTCTTGGCTCCCGCTCTTCTGAGCAAGACCAGAAACACCTCCCATCCTACACAGGCCTGCCCCTCCGCTTCCTAGTTGTGGGGAAGGTTGACTCACTACTGCCGAGGGGAGTGAGAGAGGGGCTCACTACTGGACAGGCAGCCTGGCCTTGGGAGGGGAGAGGACTTCCATCCAGAGGAAATTTGAAGACAGTACTGTGGAATGTGTTTGGCGACAGCTCCCTGTCCGGGGGCTTTAAGGAGCCTGGGATAGTGCTTTGGGGGGGGGGGCGGTACTAAGAAGCTCAGACAATGGGCTTTGGGGTTGGCTAAATAGCTGCTCAGCTCAATGGCAGTGTCTCTTTTCTCTCTGCTCTGACACCCTTAACATTGGCCCCATCCTCGGGCTGGTTGCAGATGGCAGCATCAACTTGGGAAATACCACTGTGAAGAGTGAGGGGGACTCTTCCTGCAGCTTTCTCTCAGGAGAGAAGACATTCCCCTTCCTTGCTGTGTCCCCACGGTGGGTTCTGTTCCTGTCTTTTTGCCCATCATTGTACCTCAGGCTCATCCTGAGGAAATCACTGGCCACTGAGAAGGGAGGACACATGGGCCTTTCTGCCTTTCTCTGAGGGCCTGTCCAGGGCCCACAGCTGTGTGAGAGTGGAGCAAATATCTGAACAAAATGGGGGTTCTTTTAAGAAGGAGGGTGGGGCAATAGATACTGTGACAGTCAAGCTGCCATCTGTAAATGCCATTTTCAGAGTTTCTCCATGTCTAGGACTTGATTATAATATTTCTAACCCCACCGCAACCCCAGCATGGAAGGTACACTGTTATCTTGTTTTATAGAGAAATAGACTGTGCTCAAAGGGGGAAAAATTAAAAACATTTTATATTAGTGAGAGGGAAGAAAGTGGGGAGAAGAGATGAGCAAGGAACAACAGAGCAGAGCCCAGGGAGAGAGTAGAGAGCGCTGGGAGGGAGAGGGAGAGATGGGGGAGAGAGAAGAGAGAGCAGGGAGAGAGAGGGGGAGATGGAGGAGAGAAAGCAAGGGAGAGAGGGGGCGATGGGGGAGAGAGAAGAGAGAGCAGGGAGGGAGAGGGGGAGATGGACGAGAGAAAGCAAGGAGAGAGAAGGGGAGATGGGGGAGAGAGAGTAGGGAGAGAGAGGGAGAGATGGGGGAGAGAGACGACAGGCCAACGACAGAACGGGAGTGAGGAGTCATACTAGTGATTGCCGTGTAAGTGTTGTGAGGGGTGTGGGAGGCTTG